>CAJNIZ010000969.1:96727-133965 GCA_905231905.1 Symbiodinium pilosum
GGGGGGGGGGGCTGGAGGGTGGAAGTGGACGTGTGGAAAGCGTACCGAACCGAACCGCACCGAACATTAGGATACCGAAGTAAACCGAAGTAGACCCAAACCGAACCGGACCGAACCGCAACACCCATGAGTATAGGGATAGGCTCAAAAAACCTCCAGTGCAGGGACCTTCCAGTACACAAATCCCTGTATGAAGCACTAAAGCTGACTGTCTTTGGGGTCTAAGGTATCTATGTTTATCCAAGGGTACTTGTTTTGATTTATGTTGGGCTTTCTATTGATCAAGCAGGCCCAAGGTTAGCCACGGTTCAGGTAGGCAACCTTGACCCAACCAAGAACACGAGACGCTGGGAAGCCCTGGCGCTAGGGGAGGAGGAAGGTCTTAGCAAGCCCTAAGGCCTTAAACGCTAAACTCTTAGACCCTATAAACCCTTAACAACCCTAACAAGGATGAAATCCCATGCAACAGATGAGTGTCCCTCATCCCAGCTTCTGTGTTCCCTAGGCTGAAAGATCACAATAGGATGAATGGAAGCCAACAAGTTTAATGTCTACCTGCCCAGCTAAGAAAAAAGAATACATGCCCCTAAAAACGGTGGGTTCCGCAATGTCCAGTTAGGATTTAGAGGTTGAAGGCTTCAGGAGTATGAGGTTTGGTTTTGGGATTATCAAATATTGCCCTAAACCTCTCACCCAAGGCCTGACTCCCTATAGCCCACATCTAAATCTTGAAACAAACTCCCCAAACACTGAACCCTAAACCCTACATATCCCTAAATCTCCGAAGCCTGAAGCCCCAAAACCCTGAACCCTAAAGACTCGACATTGAACCCCAGGACTGGAGCTTAAATTTAGGGCTTATAGGGCTTATAGTCCCCCTTAAGTAGATAGAATATGTGGTATATTTGGGGTTACTAGGGATAATGGAAAAGAAAATGGAAACGATTTAGGGTTTTGGGAAAGAATATGGTGTATGTGGAGATCTTTTTATAATATTCCCCGAGCCATATTCTATCTACTTCAGGTGGTTTATAGGAGCCCCCATAATCATTCATGCCAAGCCCTGCATTTGAATTGCTGAGGCAGCTGCCAGTCAAAGTGGCCAGAGACTACCTCAAACCTGATTTTCGCGAGGGTTGTTCCTTAACCCTACTTGGTCTCCCAAACCCCTAAGCGCTAATTTCCCTAAAGCCGCATTCCCTAAACCCTAAACCTGCTCTCAAGGTCCTTGTGAAGAAGGGACCATTGGGACAGCATTTCCTTTAAGGGGATCCTAACCACAAACGGAACCTACGTAATGGAAGGCCATTTTGGGGACAAGTATCTTGAACAACTACCATAAAGGGGCGAAGCTATCCCGCAGCGCGCCCCAAAGCACTGCAACTAGCAATATGGCCGGGCTTCCACAAATAAAGGCCAACAAACTTTATTCTTTCCAAAGGGTGAAATGGCAATGAGGATAAGGTCTTTTTAGGGCCTGATTTTTGAATTCGGGGTTGCGTGTTTCAGGTCTAAGGATCTGGTTTGCAAGTACAAAGACTTAAGTACACAATTGTGGGGGCGGGAGGGGGGGGGGCGGGCGGTGTCAGCATGAAACCACCTTGCGGTGCAGTCGGGTGAGGTCATCTCCATTTGGCAACTGTTTGCATGTGCTGTGCGCCCGGAGTCTTCCTAAAGTAGGGGTCTCTTTGAATCTTTGAACTCTTGGGATGCGCAGGGACCATATAAGTACCCGTGGCACACCTGCAGCCTTAAGCTTGTCAGCAACTAGGATCAGCAGAAATACAGGAACCGTCTGGAAATCAACGCCAGCAAAAACGGCCTGCATCTAGGACATAGCTCTGGTAGGGTCCCGTTCTGGAAAGATAGGGTAGCGAAAAAACCTAGGCCCAGGCACAAAAGGTGCAATCATTCTCGAAACAAACCTCTAAATCCAAAGCATGGCCTTGATCTTTGCTTCGGGCCCGCTGTCTTGAGGTAGAAGGCCGTACCCACCTGAGTGCTGGCAGCTGTAAGGCCATCATTACACAGGATTTTTGATGGGTAACCGCCTGGATGAACCACTATGGGCTATGGTACCCTTAATCTACCCTTATTAGGGTCTTGATAGGGAATGTTAGGGTTTAGGGTTTAGGGAATTTTAGGGTCTAATAGCCCATAGTGGAAGGGGAATTCAGGATCTGAAGGTCGCAGCAGGCCAAGCAGGGAACATCTTTGGCAGGGATTCTTTAGGTGGACCCCCTAGTGACTACTATGGATAATAGGGATTATATTAGGGCCCTCCTACATTCCTATTATACCACTATTACAGGGTGGCGGGTCCTCCTAAGGGATTCTTAAGGACGCAAGCAAGGCCATGCCCTTCTGATATGGTTTAGGGTTTAGGGGTTTAGGGTTATTCTCACCACTATGGGCCCCAATTTGGTTATAAATTCTATTACCTCACCTAATGTTTGATGTAGGCTATCAAGGTTATGGCGCATATGACCACTTCTTGAGTCCTGCTTGCGGTGACTCCCTGAGTTGCATAGCCATTCTATACTAGGCTTTTATGGTGCTAGCCCCACATGTTTGAGGCTGTCCACTGGACACTCTGGGCGCACCTGGACGTCTGTCTCCGACATGGGAAGAACTGCTGTGCAAACCCTCCACTTTCTCAGCTGCCACAGCCCTCAGCTTGGATCTGCACCCCATGAAAGGATTACATGATGCTTAATAATAAGGGTCCCTCCAAAGGGGTTACATAGGGCTTACTAAGGGTCCCTTCATGGGGTTCTGAGCTAATGTTGCGAAAGCCTGTCCTGCTGTTGCGCAGCACCTCCTGCACCCCAGCAGGGTTTGATATAGGATTAGGTGTTTAGGGTTTAGGAGGGGTTAGAGCCCATGTGTATGCCAAAGACTTGGGACCATCATGGACAGGACCCTATCCAACAAGAAACCTCTCATGAGGAGACTTCCCAAATAAACCCCGAATCCCCGAACCTACTCCCCTAACCCTACATCTAAAACGACTATTGCTTATCACATAATACTTGTTATTTGTCACTATTCTCGACCATTACGATCAGTCACTCTATATTCTGACAGGCCCTGTGACATCTGGGCGCACTGCTGCTACAGGATGGCCAGGCATGGTGTACCTGGAGATGCGTACTTCTCAAAATGGGTGCTTGGCTTGTAGGGTGCAGAGTGTGGGGAGTTTTGGATTATAAGGGTTTAGGGTTTAGGGAGAATCCCATGTGAAAAGAACATGACAAATGAACAAACATTGGGATCATACGTAGGCATTCAGTTTTGCGGCGCAAGTTCGTCATGTAGGGCAACACCAGTGCTTCGATGGTAGTGGTTTTAAGGGGCTATAGGACCTGGTTCTAAGGCAGGATTTTGGCTGCCTTGAAATGGAGAGGTACCCTTGAAGACCGTACAGTAGGGATACATACATCTTGACTCTGCAGAGAAATCGCGGCATCTGAATTAGGCGTTACATATGAAGGGTATTGAACATCCTGGGTTGTAGGGAATATGGACCCCACGATCAGCGATCCCAGGTAGGAGGTTGGCGCTAATTGCCGAATGAACGTCAGGGCTCTATGAATCCCTAGAAGTGCAGGTGCCTAAATACTAGGTTCCTGGGTTGTAGGTACTACACACTTCCTTTTGACATACCAAATATAGGTGACAGGGCTTCTGGCGGGTTTATGAAAATGTTCTACTACAGGGGCCTAAATAATTACCAATATCATTTTGAGGTCCATTTGAGGTACCACATAGTATAATTATACAAGGAATATGGAACCATAATATTGGTATTTATTCAGGCCTTAGAGTAGATTCCAAAGGCCACGTAGGTCTTCGTCTTGCCTTGGCAGGAGGCCTGGCCTAAGCGCGTTTAGGGGTTTATAGTCCCCCTAAGTAGATAGAATATATGGGGATCTTCTTAATTATAATACACCCAAAACCATATTCTATCTACTTAAGGGGGACTATAGGGGTTTCGGGCCCTATTTAGGGGCCCAGAGCTGGAGAAACTACGTCGTAAATGACTGGCCCACAGAGACTTGCGACGAGGTGGTGCTGTGGGGCCCAAATATCTAGGAAATAGGCACTTGGGCGCTTCGGTCTCAATTAGCTCCCAATGCATAAATGCAAGCCGCCGAGCCGCCAAGCCTTCCGCCCCGAATCTCTTCTGAGCTACAGAAGTTCCAAAGCTCCAATCGGAACCTGGAAGATGAAAACAAGAGCTCCGGGGGCTTCAAGACAAGTACATACCAAGCATCGTGCATTACATACGCCCCTGCTCCCCCAACCCTCCCGTTCCCAATATGCTTCAGGCGCGCATAAACGAGGACTCCAGCTTGCCCAGCTTCCAAACCTCAAAGTGCTGTACTCGGTCTGGATGGTTTAGGGCTTGCGGTTTAGAAGCAGGTTGGGATACCCCTGCCCACACTGGCCACGAGACAAACATGGAGCGTTGCAACCACCTTAAAACAGCCTTCAAGGCTTTCAAAATGTATATCTCTCCGGCTTGTGGTCGTATACTGACACAGTGGGGGAACCTGAACCACAACAGACTGCTGCCCTACTTGCTCTTCAGATTCCGGCAATGGCCAGACTGAGAATACGTCAGCCACCAGTCAGGCAAACCAGTACTTGTGGCACCAGGTCCTATGCGTATACAGGCTACGAGCCATTTGCTCAACCTTCCACAGCCTGCCGCATCATTCTCCTCAGCAAAAAATGTGATTGACGTCTCAGTTACTTAGAGGGTCCAAGTACCCAATAATTGGGTACTTGGGGTATGGCAATAGTAATTAAAGTACAGGTTTGGGTTTGGGGTAAGTATATGGTTCGGTATATGGTTATGAGGTATTTGGACCCTTAGGATTACTCTATGGTTCGCGAACACTCTGGCTACGCAAACTTTAAGCCGATCAACTTCCAGCTTCGCCAGGCAACTATCTCAGAAACAACGCCCATTTTCCCAACCTTTGCCCTTGCACAGCCTTCAAATGGGAGTTCGCTGTACGATCCCTACACTATCCCTAAAGGCCCTGTAATGTCCGTAAAGCACACCTCTCTTGAAATTATCCCCACATCATCCCTTGGCGCACCCCTGCAGAATGTCAGCGCCAAACTCTAAACCCTCAATCGTCCTCTGACCTCATGTTGCTTTGGGGAAAGACTGGGGGGAGTGAATGTTGCGGACACTTCTCAGGGATTCGATGACCATGTTCATAAAGGATTCGCTCCCCCACACTCGCTTAAGCACTGGCAAGCTGAAGTCCCCACAGAGTATTTCAGCCATTGCATGAAGGCGGTTCCGCCGGATTTCTCCTGAGCTCTGGGTTGAGAGGTTGGGAGCTTGGACTCCCCACCCTGTAATAGTGCTATAATAGGAATAGAAGAGGACCCTAATATAATCCTTATTATCCCCTATAGTCACTATTACAGGGTGGGGGGGTCCACCTAAAGTATATAATGTGGCCCTAGAAATGTAAGATACCCTACGACTCATGCTGACACTGCAGTCAAACCAGAGTCAAGTTTAGGGCTTAGGGCTTGAGGGTTTAGGACACAAGCTTGGATGCGAATCCTTATCTGAAGCGCCACGCGATACTGAAAACCCAATTCCTTTCAAGACTGAGTGGAATACTGAAAGCTACGTGTAATTATGTGGGGCTTGGCCTAAATTACTGTTCCCAAAATGGGGAAGTCTACATAGGGAACCACAGTATAATGGGAACCCCACTCCACTCTAGGCACCCGAAATAAGATGGCAGTTTCCCAAAGTAGGGAACCCCAATATAAACCCCAAAATACTACAGTCCTTCTTATGGCGACCCTCAAAGTGGGTACCCCTAATTCGGGGAACCCTCAAATGAGATATTAAGGAAATCCCATGTGCTCAACCCACTAGGCGATACACCAATCTGCTCGCGAACTGGGCAGTGGGGATCCCACCCTAAACCCTTAAACCCTGAACTCTGTCCGATATATTCATAAAGGGGATTTGGGTAACCTCAACCCCCAAAATACAGACCCTATGATCATCATATGATAGTCATAGGGTCCTAATCTTGGGGGTTGGGGCACCAACATCCTTTTAGCTTAAAACCATACATCATGAGAAAACCCCGACATCCTTGGGCTACAAACCTACGAGCGACATCGACTTCGGGGTCTACAAGTTATACACCTACTTTGGGGCCAGCACAGTAAGTCTGTAAACAAAAGCTCGTTGAGCAGTAAAGTCTGTATACTCATACCGACTTTGGGCACATTTCGAGCCTAGCTGGAGAGTCAGACTTAGAGAGTGTACCCATAACTCCAGAAGTCATATGATATCCCAGCTATCCCCACCTAAACTCTAAACCCTAAACCCCTCCCCATTATTTATCGACTTAGTACGTCCCCCAGACCCTCCAAGTAGGGTGTCTGCAACCCAGGTTCATCCCAGAGGAAGACGAATGGCTCTGCTTGACTTGGGGCCTCCTGAATGCGGGTCTAACGTCTAGGTTTAGGGTTTGGGGTATAGAGTTTTGGGTTTGGGGTTGGGGGTTTAAGGTTTGGGCTTCGCTACAGAAAGCACCAATGAAGGTTTGACGTCTGGGGTTAGGATTTGCCTCCCTTTAGAATGTATGCCGTCTGTTCTTGGGGTATATAGCCCTGAAATGTGAGTTCCGAGGGACCTTGAGCATTGCTGTGGAATCTTGAATGACAAAAAATCCACCCTTGCAATTTTCATCCTTCGGCACTGTTGGGATTTACTGTCGAAGCTTCAAGCGTTCGGAGCCTGTACCTATACATCCTCTGTAGATATAATGTATCAGCATACCAGCGCAAGGCCCAACCCTGAATCATTTAGGCACCTACAGGGGGGGAGGTGGAGGTTGGGAGCCGGTGGTTTTCAGCAGCATGGTTTAGGGTTTAAGGTTTAGGGCAGGGTTTAGCTAAAGAGAAATTTCTGAGGACTAGAGAAACTGTCAGCACAGCAGGCTGAGAATAGGGTATCCCAACGAACGAAGGATCTTCTCTGGGTCGGGAATTTCAAGGAGTGATCCAGGGTTCTCCTCTTGGAGGTTCAGAGAAATCTTAACCTACCTGCAACTGCGCCTACATCCCAATTACAAGCTGGTAAAGTCGATCTTACCCGAGTGGTTCAGGGTTTAGGGTTTAGGGGTTCCCAGAATCCGCCCCTCTTGCTTCATTCAAGGGATTTGCCAAACCCAACCGCCAAAGAACAAGGACCCCCTAAAGGCCAGTACAAAAAGAATGGGTTTTATGTTTTTTGGGGTAAGGCAATACCTTCTTATATCTTGCGTCCTGCACCCACGGAGGACCATCAAGTGGAGACACTAGCGTCGTGCCATAGGGTCCTCCTGAGCTGGAATTGCGGAAAGAGGGTCGGCTGAGAAGAACGGGAAATAAATCTCCCTGTACCGTTCCCGAACGGAACATGAAGGCCCAAACAACTACAAAAACAAGTGTGCCTAAAGGGGCCCAGATGGGTTCTCCATGATACTTTTAAGTCTGGGGAGGGTACCCAAAGGGGCTCTATTTCGTGTGGTATCACAAGGTGAGATATAGAGTCTCTAGCGCAAAGGGTTTAGCATTCAGGGAAGCAGACATGACATGAAGCTTCCTGAGCTCAAATCAGGAAACCTCCAACCCTGCCCTCAATGATGGCTATTACCGTGACAGTATAAGGAATACATGAGCTATGTAAGACCCTCCGACTCCGTGGCCAGATGAATACCCTAAATCCTAACTAGTACTTTCCATCTTATTTTCCAGTATCCCAATACAACCCATACAACCCTATATATCCCTTTAAAGGGACCTAGGGTTTCCATTTTCTTCTCCATTGTCCCCAAAAAAAACCCTATATAACCCCAATACATTAGGGCCTGGGCCTGGAGCCCCTAAACCCTAGCCTGGGCCTGCCGGAGCCCTCAACCCTGAACCTCATCTCTCGAAGGTTTCATGGTCGCCCCCCTGGGTGTGAGGATCCTTTTAGCTTTCCTTTCGTTAGTTAGTTAGGTTTCAAAAAACTGGAAACTACTATAACAAATTATCTAGGTTCAGGGTTTGGTTAGATGGAATGGAAAAGCAATTACAATAGCGGGTTATATAGGGAACCCTTCAGGGTATGCGAAGGTACAGTCATAGAACCCTAGAATGATCTTGAATCTCTCACCGTAATCCAGAATGTCAAGCCTTTGGCTGTACCTACTCACCTTGGAACCCCAAGATATCCAACCCCCACTAACCCATCAACCCGCGCATTGCCCAGGCGCGGAGTATTCATGACAAACTCCAGTAGTGGTGTTTGCAACGGCCCTTCAAAAATCTTAAGGCCCCAGGTACAACCAGAATACATAGTCCCCCCAAAGTAAACAGAATATGAAATCCCAAAGACCCAAATAATACGACCCCAGATGCCCCATATTTTATCTACTCAAGGAGGACTATACGTTGTCAATCTACCGTTTTCTTCCCCGCGGTCCAGGAACAGCATCAAAAACCGAAATCGCAATCCTAGCTGATCCCTACATCGCCTCTTATTGATATGGGCCCATATTATGAGATTAAAGTATATTGGGTTCTAGAACTGATGGCACCCAATTATGCAAACCCCAGATCTTCCCTCCGAAGGGCCAAACCCAAAAGAACACCCTGAACCCTAAACTCTTGCAGTCGAATCTGCCGGTGCCGCAAGAAGCATCGTCCAAGGGAGGAAAGGACAAAGTCGGCACGCAACAACCTGGCTGTCTAATCCCTTTCCCCTTGCTTGGAGGATCTCCTGACTTAGTAAGCAAGTTTGCTTAGTAATAGGTTATGGGTCTTCTAATGAGGGTTCTTGGGGATAGTAGGTAGACTGTTCGTACGGGTTATCCATTTTGGGTTGGGTTGAAGACTATCTTGGCTTGAAACTCTGCTTTACAAAGCCGCATAACCCTCTTCCCTACCCGTTCTCCCTAAACCTTAGCTCCACAGCCCGGAACCTCAAAGGTCCACTGCAAAGTCCACAGCCCAAGTTCCCAAGCCCTTTTAGTGCCCCTTAAGTAGATAGAATACGGCTTTGAGTATACTATAAAAAGATCCCCATATACCCCATATTCTATCTACTTAATGGGGACTATAACCAAAAGCGTTGCTTCCCCAACATCCCTTGACGGCTGCCATCCGAGACACGGTGGAAAGTCCAGAAGTCATCGAAGCAGCCTTCGATCGTCTGGTGTTTACTTGGAGGATCTCTTACGCACAGGAATTGTGGGGCTCAAAATAAGGGTTATTGGGAATAGTCGGTGAATTTAGTGAAAGTCAAAAGATCATCCAAGTAGGGTTTAGAGCTTGAGGGCGTTGCTGTAGTTCGAGGTCTCGTACGTACCCCCCCCCAACATACAAGAATGCCAGTTCTGGGGCCGCGAAGATGGACCTGTAACCCTCTAAACCCCCACTATCCCTATACAAACCCCAATAGATTAAAGTAGTTTCCATTTTCTTTTCCATTATCCCTATACAACCCCCAATAGATTATAGTAGTTTCCATTTTCTTTTCCATTATCCCTATCCCTAATCCCCAAGGCTCCAAGAAGCTCAGAGTTGGCAAAATTCGAAGACCTCTAGGCCCTGAGTGGGCATTATCTATACGCTGCGAGCCAAGGAATGTGGAGGTTTATAGTCCCCGTTCAGTAGTAGAATATGGTGATCTTATTATAATATACCCAAAGCCATATTCTACCGACTTAAAGGGGGACTATAAGCTTGTAAGCTGCTTGCCGGGATCTTCGTGGATCATGTGAGGATGATATGGGACTTTTTAGACAACAAGGTGCGCTACCCTAAAGGGTCTTAGGGATACACCGGTGCGGCATTCGGAAGCTCCCATGTCTAATGTCTAATCCCCTCCCCTAGCTGAGCCACCTCCCCACCTGTAGAATAGCCCCCCTTGCCCTCTATAATCTACAGTGCTGCTATGTTGAGAGGTTTTGGTCGAGGGTTATCATGACGGCAAGGTATCAGACCCAGCTGGCTAAGCCATAAACCCTAAACCTACCTAGACCCATATGATGTAGACCCTACCCCTTTTTGGCTCTGACCTTATGCCTAGCATATCCTATATACAAACGAGATACCCTGAGAAGGGCTGGGCTACGTGGATCTAGGAAACGTTAGCTGTGTAGATTCCAGGATGGAAGGCCTGGCGCACCATCCAGTCCAAAGGCCGGATCACAGCAGCGCTCCTGCAACACGGTAGCTGCGAGGTTCCCCCCGCCGTACAAAAAAAAAACTTGGGACGTACTATAGAGCCAACTATCCTTGATATCATGGAGGGTTGTTTGGGTTGATTCCGGCGTAATCTGCTTTGGGATATGGGGACAAGAGCTAATCAGAAAAGTGGATATGAGCACCTGACAGCTCTGAGGCCTTTCAGGTTTAAGTTTGGAGCCTTGGTGACGCGAGTTCCAGAAATGGGTGTCTCAGGGACTTGCCGGAGTCCCCCCAACACAGCATCACGCGAACGTCAGCCCAAAGTATTCACCCTCCCAGAACGCATCAGCTTCTCTCAGCATAGCCGAGTTGCAAGACACCAAATTTGCCTTCCCGGAACAAGCATTTAACTTTAACCATCTATGGCATTCCAGACGATTTTCTGCGAGGGAGACCCCTGTGATCTCCCACGCCATAGCCCCACGTAGCCCCAATCTTGTCCTATTAGACCTCATTTAGCCGCATTACCCTTGTACAGGCCTTCTATGAGCGCACCTACCTGGTAACCATCGATCTGCGAGTGTCCTTGATACACTCTACCCTAAAAGCTAAGCCAGCAAAGCGTGGCTCCTGCGAAAGGCCTCCCGACCAGCAGAGGTTGTCAGCCCAAGGAGTGTTGAAGTGCCAAACCTGAACGCTGGATTTTATGTGGTTGTAGAATGGACCTTGGCTTAACAGTAACTTGTAATGGGGATGGGCGGAGTTCTAAGAGTTATGAAGGGGTAACTCAAGATTGGGTCCATGACAGGCAGGAGGCTCGAGTGCTTGGAAGGGTTTCTCCAAAGGTGGGTCCCTAATACCGTAAACCCTATAAGCCCTAAACCCCTAAACCCCAAAACCTAGGTCGGGGTCTATCAGGCTGATAGACCCCGGACCATCTTGCAGCCGTACCTGACAATGAAGCAGAATACAAACCCCAAACCCCGCATACCTTGGGTACTGCCCCCACCTAATAACAGTCTATATTAGGGGTCCTATTAAGGGCTATATATAACCATAATATAATTATTATCCAACTGTTACTGAGTGCGGCCAGTGCCCAACGCATACCTTCTACTACCCCATGCAAGCCCTTTATGTCAAATGGCTTCAATGTCTTAAAGTATGGTCTCCCCAAATGGCCGCCCCATGTATGAATCAATTCATAATGGCTATCATCTGTCATATGCCCCTAGTGAGCATAAAAGGGAATCCAGAAGACCTTGCATTGGGGTGCAGGCGGGCACTGAGGTGGTCTCTGTAGTGGCCGGAGAAGGAAGGCCTGGTGACAGGTACTGAAGAGGCTTTGGTTTAGGATTCAGGGTTTGGGTTCTTGGTTGGGGGGTCGGGGTAAGGGTGAGGAATTACGGTCAACCCCTTTGGCAGGTTGACCCTGAACCCTAGACGCTAAACAAAACCTACAGCGACCTCACACTGAACTGAAGGTAGCAAATTGCAACTGAACCCGCGTCACTTGAGGGTGCCTCTCGGTTTTGTAGAGGTTTTGACTTCATAAGCGGCCTTGGGGTATGCTGTGTTTCGAGATGATCTTCCTTGCCATTCAAACCTACGCCGCCCCCAACATGGCGGTTGGGGAAGATGTTGCACCATTAGGGTGTATGTCAAGATGTTCATCAGTTCCTGCTCGTTGAAACGGCCTGCTCATGGTGCATATTTCACCCGAGGAGGCAATCTCACTCTACATTGGGGACCATAATAGTTTGCGTACTGCCCCCGCTCTGTAAAGGTTGGATAATATCTTATAATATTAGTATATAATAATCCTCAGTATGACCCTCAATACAGACTGCTACAGGGCGGGGGCAATATCCAAATAAAAGGCATCCGAAGCCCTGTGCCCTATATTGGGTACTATAATATGCCCCATCAAAAGTATTACCCGCTTCAATCTTGGCCTGACAATCTGCGGAGACTTCTTCGCTGAGGCCAACCCTTAAAACAACGCCGTAGGGTAAGCTCCTTACTTACATGATTATACATATACATCAAGCAACTAACTCTACTTCATATGACTTATAATGTATGTATAACTGTATCTAACATAACGATATCTATCCCCAGAATCATTTGCTTCTAGCCCAAGTTAAGCACCTTTACATCCTAAACCGTCTAAAATACATCCCATACACCCTTCAATTCCGGTTCATTTTCAATTGGCTTTTCCATTCAGTAGCATACTAAGAACCCCAGCTAGAACTCATGGACTCCGCTTTCTAGGTCTCCAGGGAGCCCACTACCACCATTTAAGGTATATTCCTTAAAGGATATTGGGCTCTCTGGGTCTAACAGAATGTGCCAGAAAACCAAGCAGGGAGGGATGCCCCCTGGGTTAGGCCCCCAGCTGCAAATAGCCACAAAAAGGAAATGGTGCACATGTACAGCAGGTACATGGGTGGTTGTCAAAATTATGGTCCCTTTTTGGGTACCCTAAATATTAGGTTCCGTACTATACTGGGGATCCAAAAAGGGACCATAATTTTGACAACCACCCACATGTATGTACACATCTCTAATATACACACGGGTTTACGTTTTACATGAATGTAACAAGTACAACCTTGGGGCTTCATCTGCATCAACCACAGTTTTGAGTTGTAGTCAGAAATTCATTATGTGAGCACTCATTTGAAGCTGTGACATCAGCCGCCGATATCCCCATGTCTTCACTAGCTGATGCATTTAAGGCTTAAGCCTGTTAGTCAGAAACTGGCCGTCCATAGTGTGCAGAATAGACGGTTTGGCGTTTTGGGTTTAGGGGAAACATGACAATGGGCAAGCCAGCCGGAATTGTATTGCATCTTGACCTTGCTACCAATACTCTTGTCAATACTACACTTAATGCTAGTACTCATATTACTCATAATGTCATACTACAACAAACAAAAATCCTAGAATCAAGACATGGAACTTCGAGCGCCAAGATGAATATGGTAGTTCCCATACATAGGGGGACCCCAATATAGATCCCAAAATGCTACCCCCCAAAAAACCCTGATTTTGGGAGACTCTCACATATTGCCTATAGCAATCCGGATGACCTTGGACTAAAAGGGCCCTCTTGGCAAGTCCTAGGTCTTATCGGGAACCTGGGAAACAACAAAGAGAGGGGGCGCTTACTAGGAACCCACCTGCTTAAGGAGAAGGAAAGGGAAATGCTAAGTCGATTTCAGGCCTTGGTCTTGAAAGGTACCCAGAATGTGCGACCAGAATACCTGCGCAGCATTTCAACTTACCTACTGGGCACTAGTAGAGCTGGGAGAAGCACAGTGACATGGAATAGTAAAGTGACATGGAATAGTAAACAAGAAATGAAATGGAAGCTGGGATGATGGAGGGTTGTGTTCGGCCGACTGGTGAGGCAATCACAAATGACATGGCAAGAAAATGCAAACTGCTAGGTAATTGGGAAGTTGACCCCGTGCAGCATCCCAAAAGAAGCTTTTTGCGCCCCTGTAAAGTCCCGTGTCATCCTTGTAACCCATTTCATGGCCTACCTGGGCTCTCCACCGTAGGTTTTGGGTTTGGTGTGGATTTTGGGTTGGGACTCTTATAAAGACACGAAAGCAAGCACTGCGTTGGAGGGTCCAGCCCCCAACCCTCAACCCCTGAACCTAAGTATGGTAGCTTCCATCTTCTTTTCCATTCCCTACCTATGTCCATAATATAATCATACAGCCCTAACGTGCTAATTCGTATGCTTTCAAACGCGGACCTGGCTCTCTTCGAAGCATCGCAAATTCTGCAGATGCATCTCCGCCGAGACTTTGGGCCCGTCCAACCTGACGACCTGCACCGCGATCATGGTCCTCTAAAGGGATGGTGGAGGATATGTAGGGTTATTAAGGAGGATAGGTGTTGTATATGTACCCTTCTGGTCTATAGAACCCCCCGAAAAGGCTTAAGGGCCCCTATCAGGGGCAAATACTTGAAACCTGACAAATGGATAAGAACACGGAAACTATACTTTTGGTTTGGGAGGTTGAGTTTCTTTTAGGGCTTGGGGTTCTCAGGCTCTGGGGTCTAGGGCTTTAGGTTTGGGGTGTCGGTTTTTGGTCGTGGACACTAAAGAACTATCGTTTGTCCACGGCGAGGTCGTATTCCAAAGCAAGGAGTTGGGGATGGTTGGAGTTACCAAACCCCTCTCCAAGAGTCGGTGTTGCTGTCAAGGCTTGAAGATAGTTGCGATCACAAGGAAATATTGCAAGAGACACTTTGTCAGGGAGACCAGTACAACTTACTCAAAGAATACGCATTGGATCATATCCGGGCACGTAGTCTGATCTGGGGTATACTCCTTGATTTGGGAGCATTGCTCTCTTGGGGTTCTTATACGTCTTGATTGATGAAGGTGTATGTGCAGGTGAGCAATGTTCGTCCGGTAATGTACAAGCTTGTCTTCGAAACCTTGTTGACGGGACTCCTCACTCTAACCCTAAACCCTAAACCGTAGAGTCCCCCTTAAGTAGATAGAATATGGCTCTGGGTAGCTTATAATAAGATCCCCATATATACCCATATTCTATCTACTTAAGGGACTATAAACCCATTGTTCTAGAACTTACAGAGCAATGCCCTTGTGCCTTTGAGGAGGTTGGGATGAGGGGGCTTTGTGGATCGGAACATTTCGAGGATCCCCAGACCGAGCCTAAACTTCTTGATAAGCAAGCTTTTGTGATCCCCAAATTTCACCCCGGACTTGTACACAGCAATTCAAAACCACTTCCTTTCCCCCCATGAAACGTACACTGTAGATAGTCCTCTCTGAAAGGAGAACAGGCTTTGCAGGGTTCTTTTGCTGTAGAGTTCCTGTCCACTTGGTGGAGGTTTTTTACGGGTGCGTGGTTCCTGGACCATCTCCATGATAAGCTCCACATGACTTGACTGCTGCTGAGCCCTGAAGACACACTCCTGCATGAACATCAGGGAGCCCTGAAGGAGACCTCCCGTAGGGCTTACCTTTGGGTTCCTTGCATATTAGGCTTCCTTCAGATGTTACACTGCTACACGTCCACGAGGTGCGTGTTTGGGGGCGCACCTATAATTAGGATTATGCCAGATTATATTGGAGTCTAAATTTGGGCTACTATCTGTGAATCTGTGAAACCTCCACATCCCCAAGCCCTGAAGTACCCTAAGCCCCACTTCTGGACATGGGCTTCTTCTTAGGGATCATAGTAGGACTATACTAAACTACACCAACAGACCTCTATGTCCACTATTAAGGGCCCCTTTATAATCCTAATATTGACAGTGCCTCAAATTGAAAACCCTAAACGCCTAAAGCCGGCACGCCTGTAATAGGAGGTCTGGAAGGCCTGCGAACCTGCCCACCGCCGGCGCTCGCAAGTATTCCTCAGCGCAAGGGCCAAAAAGCATAAGGTTTAGGGTTTAGGGTTTAGGGTTTAGGGTTAGGGTTTAGGGTTTAGGGTTTTACCCTAAATCCTAAACCCTCTGCATAGACACAGCCCCTTCTTCTGAAACCCTCCTCCCAACTTAAAACCTCTCCTGTGCATCATAATTAGCATACATACCGTAATGGGAATATTCACGTTCAGGTAGAAAGGGTGGGTTCAATATGATTGAGGGGAAGCGGCTACACTTGGCCAAAGTAGCACTATGGGAACCTTTTTGGGGTCCTTGGTAATTGACTACTATACGCTGAATACCAACATGGACCCTCAAACGCTGGCACCCCAACCAGTTTCGGAGGTTTTCCAAAAGTAAGCGTAGGGCCCAGCAAGGGCTCAAAAGGTGGGATGGAGGTAGTATATGCTCTACTATATTGGGGCTTATTTCCTATACCCCACCTTCCTTTACGCCACTTTTTGAGCCCCTTGTTTGCCGTAGGGCGCAAGTGTCAGACTCCTTCCGGGCAAGCTCTACATCAAGGGTTCCAGGGTTGTACCCCTAAGGTCGTACCCCTAGGAGGTTTCCCCAATATGGACTTGACGTAGCCCTTGTATTATAATCCCCTAGGGTGCCTTAAACGGATCCCAAAACCCAGGGGTACAATCCTAGGAATACAAGTCTGAAACCCCTAAACCCTAAACCCTGAACCTTAAACCCTAAAACCCTAAAACCCTAAAACCCTTGACTACAGCAGGCATCGGCTCGCACGTTGGCAGAATGTAATCTTCACACCTCATGTCCTAAACCTTGACTGGGTTGCTGTTAAGCAACTTAAACTAAGTTACTATGTTTTGGGTACTGCCCCCCCCCAGTAACAGTCTATATGAGGGGTCCTATTAAGGGCTATATAAAACCATATAATACTTATTGTCCAACTGTTACGGAGGGGGGGCAGTATCCAAACTATATTGGAGAAACCATACACATATAGCCATCATGGTAACTTAGTTGAAGTTTCTTAGCAGCAACCCAGTTGATTCCAAATCCTACAACCCAAACTCCAAACTGTAGGATCCAAGCGAGCCCCCGGACCTTAGACCTTAAGCCTAAACCCTTTTCCCGAAACCCAAAACCCTGACCACCCTAAATGCAAAAGCCAAAAACTTCTCAGTTTTGGCTCTTCTGCCAGGTTGCGGTAAACTGCAACCAGTAGTCCCTGGCCTAGCCCAGAGGCTGCGAGAGATTGTAATTGGGTCTAGGGCATGGGGTTTAGGGCAGTGGGTTTGGGGCACAGGGTCCCCCGATAGAATATGGAGTTTAGGGTTTAGGGTATAGTCCCCCTGAAGTAGATTGAGTATGGCATTCCCCAAACGTCACAATAAGATTCCCACATGTATACCCCATGTTCTATCTATTTCAGGGGGACTATAGTTATATAGAGTTTACGGTTTGGGGGGAGTGAGAAGGGGCTAGAGTCTGGAAACTGGGCTAACATAGTGATTGATAGGAAGGGCTTGGATATGGTAGGACGTCCAAGGTGTGTTCTGTTTGAATACCCTAGATATTAGGTAGATATTAAACCTCGCATTATAGGGGACATAAATACTTCCGACAACCTACATACCAAAAGAGGGGAGCCTAAACCCTAAACCCTAAACCCTAAAACCCTAAACCCTATTGAGCCCACATTACCATAGCTACAAGGAATCCCATACTCCAAAAAGTGGAAAGGATCCTAAACCCTAAACCCCTTAACATTGATCCAGTTATGGGGTACACAAGGTTGAGAAGTGAGACTTCAGGTTTGGAGGGGTTTAGGGCTTAGGGGGAGGGAAGGGTTCTAGGCTGGGGACCTGAGGAATCAGACTTGAGTTCGTAGGTTCTCGAATACCCGAAGGGTCCAGGTAGGTATATGGCATATGCGTAGGGGTTCATTACGGGGGTTCACATATACCTACTTCAAGGCCCCAAGTATATACCACATAGCTACAAGGATCCCCTGGGAAGCAGAAGCCATGATGGAGACTTGTAGGATGTTGTTTAAGGGCTACCACGGGCTAGAGTGAGCAGTTCTGAATTTGCACCCTTTGCCTTAACCCTAAGCCCCAAACCTGCGACTACCAGGTATGGACTCCACTAGGACTCTGGAAGCTGCGTTTTTTGGCGTCGATTATGGGCATCGTGAGATTCACAAATGGAACCGGCACAGTGGTGGCAATAGTAACAGCGATAACGAATGTTTAAAAACAACGAAGACGTACGCAGTAGTCCTCGTAGTAGAAAAGCAGTAGTGGCAGTAGTAGTGGCAGTAGTAGCGGCAGTAGTAGCGGCAGCACTACTAACAATAGTGTTGTCCGGGACTTGGGTCCAAAGTCTTTGCCAGCGTCTGAACAGCTGCACGTCTCAAAAAAGTAAGGGGATCCCGAACTGCTCAGTGTCCACGAGATCTAGGGCGAACTACAGCGCCTAGCACTGTCCCTGGGTGTAGCCTACCCAAACTTAGGCGCTATCCCCTAAAAAACCCTAAACCCTAAACCCTAGGCCCTAAACCCTAAACCTTAAACCCTCAGCCCTAGGTACGAACCTCAAGGTACTCCAGCTCGAAGGGCGAGAACCTTACGGCGCTCTTTTGAGGATGTCATCTGGGTGGTTGTCAAAATTATGGTCCCTTTTTGGGTCCCTATTATAATACGGCACCTAATATTTAGGGTAATAAAAACGGATTACAATTTGGACAACCACCCATCTACCTGGACCCTAGATGTCCTACCAATTTTTGGGATATGCGTTATCAGTTATCTACGACGTACCAGTAGACATTTATCCCAAAGCGCAAGAAGGGAGGACATACAGAGAGATGCTGCTAAGGAACTTAAATTAAGTCATTATCGCACGGAAAACCTAGTATTTAACATGTACCCCTGTTATGGTGTAACTTATTTTTAAAGCTCCTAAACAGCAACCGAGACAAACAAACCCTCAGGCTCAGGAGAGTTCATCAGCTAACAGAGCAGACATTGCTCCCCAAAGATTCAACATTGCTGCTCCAAACCCTAAGCTTAAAGCTGGTCCCCAGTACAGAAGTAGCTGTGTGTATTCATATGTACTTCTATCTATATGTATATCTTTACGTGCTAGGGGTGAGGTACTTAACTGAACAGGTACTGGGATGCAGGGTTGTTTTGGTTCAGGGTTGGGGGTTCACCTGGACGATCCAATGTAGTTCATTCTTTCGGTTTGGCTAGCATTCAAAGGTCATAATCACGCCGCCCCCAGAAAGGTGTTACTTGCCCGAAGGGTCCATGTAGCTACGTTGTATATATATGGGCCCTAAGTTGAATTAGGTATATGGGAACCCCTTGTGGCCCTAACTAGGTTGCGCGCGCACGAGACGCCTGGAGGTTTCGAGGTGGCTGGATGTGTTTATTTCCCTGGTTTCGACGCGATTTAGCCGAGATTAAGGCTTTTTCAAGTTAGGGAAAAAGCTATACGTTTAACGACAACGTTCCTGAGGCAGGAGGCATGACCGTGTGCTCTTGGAACAGGAACGTTATTGTGTTTTGGGCATGGATGCACTGGTAACCGTATGCTCTCGAAAGACGAACTATGGTTTGGGCATGGATTCACTGGTAACCGTATGCTCTCGAAACACGAACGTTGTTATTGTTTGGGCATGGGTGCGCTGGTAACCGTATGCTCTCGAAACCCGAACGTGATTATGGTTTGGGCATGGATGCACTGCTAACCGTAGACTCTCGCAACACGAACATTATTATGATTTGGGCATGGACGCACTGGTGACCGTATGCTCTCGAAACACGAACGTAATTATGACGGTTTGGGCATGGATGCACTGGTAACCGTATGCTCTCGAAACACGAACGTTAGTAATGGTGGGGCATGGATGCACTGGTAGGAGTATGGTCTCGGAGCTCAGCGGAGAAGCGGAAAACCATAAAACAACACTAAAACAAGCCCAAATCACCAGGCGCCTCGTGCGCGTGTCACCAACTATAAACCATATACCTACATGGACCCTTGTGGTTGGGCAGTGAGTTCAACGCATCAGCCTGAAAGTCTTTCAACATTTGTTGAAGGGTTTAGGGCTTATACAGAGGTTGAGGGGTTCAGGGTTTAGTTGTGGCTCACTGGGACTCTGTAAGTTTCTACTACCAAAACTTACATCCTAAAAGACACCCGAACTCCCTCTGCCCAACCCCGGGTCCCTCAACCCGTTAGGGTTTAGGGTTGAAACTCGTCATGGTACTAGTCGCTTCTAGATTGCAAACAGATTGCCAGTCAGACTTTGCTATGAGGTAGGCCCATTACGAACTACTAGTGTCATCCATGCTAATTAGTATACGGGACCGCAGGATATCACACAATCAAAGCTTGGACTTGCTCGACAGATCATGAGCCCAGCTACTATGGGTTCTACGGACCACGCGCCCCTATACTGACCTCCTTGAGGTTTCCGCGGGGTATAAACTCGGCAGAGGGGATTATTAGGGTTTAATGTAGGGTAATCCTTCAAGCTAAATCCGGCAAGTGGCGGGTGCGGAGCTGGCCCTCTACCCGGACGATGCTCGCCGAAAGGCTGCCTCAGCGACTTGCTGGTGCCCTCAAGAGGCAGTGGCGCAGACGTAGGCAATCCCCTGCCTCTAATAATGCCCCGCAATAGAGCACAACTTTATACATACATACATGTATATTCTATATATATATGTATATATACATACATGTATACCGGGGGAATATCTTTGTATTAGGGGCGGTTGGATTATGTATTGTTAGGGTAAGGTGATTGGGGAATTATTGCATGTAGGGTTCATAAAAGCGAGCCAGACTCCCTTTCTCCCTTAAGCACCAGCAAGGCGATATCAGCCGGTCCCAGAAAACCACTCATGGAGGTATAGCAGAAATGTAGGAACCCAAATTGCAATTCCCACTATCCCTTGCGGTCACTATTCGTGGGTGAACAGAATCACGCGAAGTAGCTAAGCTTTTCCCAAGGTCAACCTTGGGTTGATATGGGGATTTACAGTCGATCATAAATATGGGAGTTTCCCAAAATTAGGGATACCTTTTTGGGGGTCCCTATAATAAGGGTTATAGTATAATTGGGTCTATATTGGGGTACCCGAATTTTGGGAAACTACCATATAGAGGGCTTTACAGCATGCGCCAAGACTCAAAGACAGGTGACTCAGGCCTGCGACTGCCGGAACACACGGCATTTCTAATCCTTTTGACCCGTGACTGAGACCCTAGAGGGGGGTGAGCAGCTGAACAGCTGCCAAACAGTGTCGCGGAGTATCCTCCCCCGAACGGACTGGGAGACCTTGAAATGTCCCGACAAGGACTACTACCTCTTGAAAGGGAGCCTATAGGGGCTTCCATGCTCACATGGGAGAGGGCAGAACCCGAACACCTAAACTCTGCTCTTGCCGGCTGGACCACATGTAGTGCAGTCAAGGTTTGGAGAATGCAGGATAGCATTGATGGACTCATCTGTTGTAGCACCGCATCTATACCCCGCCCAAGACATGTCAGTTTCAGCACCTGCAGTACCTAAAAAGAAAACAACATGTGAGGTGCTATACTTATAAGGGTCTCGGATATTTCAATGGCTCCAAGAGTTCTTCCGGCAAGCGGACATACTTGGATGATCCTTTGACTGGGTAAGTCTACTTATTATCCCCAATAACCCCTGTTGTAAGCTTCATAACCTACCCACCATCCCCAATAACCCCTATTGTGAGCCCATATACCCTATTACGAAGCAGACTTACTTTAGGGTTTGAGGGTTTAGGGTTTTGAGATCTTCCAAGAAGAGGCTCCGGGCTTGGCTATTGTGTGAATGTGGCACTTGCACCTGGCTACCTTGTAAAGTGGGTATAGGGTCAAATAAGGTCATATAAGGTTTAGGCGTTGGGAACCTTTCAATGGATTCTAGAGGCATATTGTAAGGTTTAAGGTTTGGGGCTTATGAAATCGGAGGACATATGACGCATGGTTTTCATGTGTTCTCCCGATCTGGACACTCCACAGGTACACTCAACAGTTATCCCAAAGAACCCTATCTACCCTCACCGAATACTGATAATGAAGCCCTACCATATATGATTCAGTTGGGCTCACGCACCACCCTAAGCCCTAAAGTCTACACCCTGAAGCCTAACCGTCCTACACCCTACACCCTACATCCTACACTCTACAAAGCCCTCCACCCTGAACCCTATACACCCCACACCCTTAGCTCTAAACCCTACAACCTTAACCGCCCCCACAAGCATCCCCTGCCCCTCCCCGGTCGCGAGAACTCTGATTCGGCCATGAAAACCTCGGCGATCATCTGCCCCTAGTTTAAGGCTTAGGTAATTTTTAGCTTAATTTGGGGTTATATTGGGATACTGGAAAATGAAATGGAAATTGCCATTTAGGGTTTAGGGTTTAGGGGTTTAGAGTTATGCTATCCCCCATCCAGGGTCCAGAAGATTCACGGTTCGCGGTGGTGACGCCCGGAAATCTACAAACCCCTATAGACCCTAAACCCTACACCAAATCTAGGCCAAAACACCAGAAATGGCACTTAACAGAACTGCCTGCCGTTTTCAATCGCAGAGGAGTCGCGGGTCTTGGTGGCTGCTGTCTAGCCGCACTTTGTGCGATAGCTGCCGGCAAACTAGGCAGGTGCGGGGGTAGCTCAACTGCTGTGATGAGGGCCTTCCCACAAGGTTTAGAGATGTAGGGGTTCCCTAAACCCTAAACCCTAAACTAGGGTTTAGGGATCCCCTGAAAGGTTGAGTTTGAGCAATCGTTGCGCCCCTGTTCGGGGGTGACATGGGCCGATCTTCCTATTACATGTAGTGTCAAAGCAGACAGCAAACCCTGAACCCCAACCTTTTGCCACAGAAACGCTGCCTAAGTGCAACTTCTTAGGTACAAAAGATCGAAGCTACATAAGTTGCATGAGATGGTAATAGGGGTTCTTTGAGGGTTGATGGGAATTTACAAGTATTTCTTTTCATACTGATAGTAAATACCCCCACTCTCTAATGTTGAAAATTCCTCTGAAAAGATATCTGCTCTATGAGGAGGGAGATTTTGAATATGAGGGGGTACGCGGCGTGTAAAAAATAGTATGAAGTAATCCTTCCACTTTGAATCTATGCGGAGGTTTAGGGTTTAGGGGTTCACTGGCTAGGGATAATGGAAAAGAGAATGGAAACTTCAAATTATGAGGGGTTTAAGGCTTAAGGTTTAGGGCCACCTACCCTCATCTTGGTGTTGAGATCTTCGACATGCATCGGCCCAGACCCTGTCAAGGATCCACAGCATAGAGAGATCGGCCTTGTGCAGAAAGGCCCCTAATTTTGGGATGTATACGGTTTGGGGGACTATAGGCGAGAGAGGGATGTTTAGGGCCTCGGGTTTAGAATTTACGGGTTCAGAGTTTCCCAAAATTTGAAGTACCATATTGGGGTCCCTGTAAGGACTGCAGTATATTGTGGTTTTTATTGGGGTACCCTAATTTGGGCAAACTACCATATATGCACACAGTGCAACAAGCAACATCGTGCGGTAACCGCCTATCACGTATCCAATTTTGCAACCTTCAGAATAATTTACAATATAACCCTATAATCTCTATAGTTTCCATTTTCTTTTCCATTACCCCCATATATCCCCAATATAGCCCTATAGTATCCCCAAGTAGTTGTGTCATCCTCTCCTAGGTCGGGGCCATTATGTCCCAACTGGGGCAGCTCTGGAACTGGTCTCCAGATGCAAAAATCAGCTGCTTTGGTGAGTGCACGGTTTGTCAAACCCCAAACCAAGTCTACGTGCAATTAAGGTGGCAAAGTGAAGTTACCAGGTCCGCGGTGTTGAGTCGCGGGCGTAGCTAGGTGCGCTGAGAGTGAGGGAACTTACTGAGAGAGCAAACCTCGCTTGCGGCCTTGTGTGTCCAAACTGACTCAGCTCACCAAAGCCCATAGAGACACGCAAGTCCATCACATCTATCAGCCCTTGAGAAGCCAGCACCCTGCAGGCGCGCCGCGAGACCGTCAACCTTGTTAAAGTCTGCACGAATCAACCCATTGTTCATCGTGATGCAATCCACTTTGCGCAGCTTACGCCTGCTTCATGCCTTCCCCCATGCTCACAAGAGGACCCTCAAACCCTAAACCCACAACCCTAAAACCCAAAACCATAAATCCCTCAACCCTAGAATCCTAAAACCCTAAAACCCTAAAACCCTAGAACCCAAAAAACTTGGAGTAGTCTTCTGCACCAAAGCCTCGCTGGCCCAGCAATTAAGACAATAGTCCCCTCCCCCTAACATTAAACCCCCCTCCCAGGGTTTAGGGTTTGGGGTTTAGGGTTAGGGTTTTAGGGTTCAGGGTTCAGGGTTTCATTGTGGTATACTACATAAAATACATTGGGAAAGTTTAATTCCTAAACCCCTAAACCCAAGGGAGGTAGGAAGGGATTATGTGGAAGGCTCAAGGGATCCCTAGAGATGCCAGAATAACGCGGTTTGGGGCTTTGGGGTTTGGGGTTTAGGGTTTAGGGCAGTTTAGGGTAATATTAAGGTATATATTGGGGTTTTAAAAGGGTTATATTGGGTGGAAACTACCATTTAGGGTTTGAGGCTCAGGGTCTAGAGTTTAAGGCTTAGAGCTTAGGGCAGTTTAGGGTTAGGGGTTAGGAGTTTAGGGTTTTCAGTCCCCACCCTCAAATCATAAAACCCCCACCACCCCGCAGTAAGAAATGTTCCCAATAGAGCAGCGGTACCCATTCCTCCAATGAGGAAAATATTCCCAACAAAGAGTTTCTATCGAACTAGTTCAACAAGGCGAAGATCTGTTGATGTCGGGGTAGGTGGGAGTTTTCATTCTTGAGAAGGGGCGTGACAAACAGGGCACCTACGTCTGTCCGAAATTGTTGCGCCCAAAAAATTACATTTTCAGGCTTCCGTTGAAGGACTATATAGGTGGGGAGTATATATAGAAGTAAACCCTAAACCCTTAATCCTAAACCCTGATTCTAGGGATCCTTCAGTATAATTAGCGCAAGTCTTCAAAGAGTGCCTGGCGCCCTATACGGCCGAGCTGTGCTCGAGAAGGGCCCGCGATCTGAGAGGCTTACAGCTTCCCAGAGCAGAGGTCTTCAGGGCTTTAGGGTTTAGGGTTTGGGGGTTTAGGGGTTTAGGGTTTAAGGGGTTTAGGGTTTAGGGGTTTAGGGGTTTAGGGGTTTGGGGTCAGTGTAGAGGTCCAGGCCTTCGGGGTTTAGAGTTTATGGTTGGGGTTATAGGGGTTGTAACGGGGCAATAAAAGGATAATGGAAAAGAACATGGCAACTACTATTTGAGCTGTAGGCTAAAAATCTGGGAGACAAACGCGGTGGTTTCGTGCTTAGGTTTTAGAGTTTGGTGTCTCGGCCTTAGGGTCCGGAACCTATTGTTTAATGGATACCCCAAACTTTCGCCCAAAGATCTTGAACCTGAAGTCCGGAAGGAGGAAGCTTTCGGAGTCTGTGTTTCCTTGGCACAGCTCAACTCTTTGGGCAGAGCTTTGGGCGCGCTCGGGCCGGACTCCTGCAAAAAGACCATTAAAAAGCCAAGGGGTTCATAGAGGGTCTGTACCTATTGGGGTCCCCTACCGGCCCTACCGGGATCTACTTGAACATCGGGAAGCCGCAAACTTTACTCGTCTGACCGCAAGCTTCACTTTGAGAACCTGTTCAAAATTCAGGTTCTCAATCACCTGATTCAGGATTAATTACAGAAGTTGTTGTGCCAAGAATGATTGCCAGGGAGACCCCGGCAAGCCGAAACCTCAACCATGCGATCCCGAATCCAGAGGAAACTCCTCATACGGACCGCTCAAATCACGGGCTCCTTTTTGGGTCCTTATCCTTAGCACCTGGTCTTCTTAGGGATATTTGGATTTGAGCAGTACCCAGACGGGGCAAATGTAGGGTATGCCCGAGCCGCTCTATGCAAAGGTATGTTAGCTATAGTCTGAACTCCTTGTACCCCCCTTCATAACCCTTATAGTAGTCCCCTATACAATCCCATAACCCCCTTCAACGAGTTTAGACTACAGCTCATGTGAGGCTCGAATTCTTCCCTGCATTTCGGGCCGTAGAGAAGACTCTACGACCGCTGAAGGCTTAGGGGTCGAGACTCGGTCGAGGCTGTAGAAGGGGTTTAGGATTTATGGGGTCTAGGGTTCTAGGGTTTGGGCTTTAATCCTGAAATTTGTAGCTGACCACATTCTCCTTTCGAAGGGTAACCTTCTGTAGGGTCTTCTCTGCCTGAGGCCCCTGCTTGGAGGTTCACAAGCAGTAATGAGCAGGTAACACATTTTTAAACACTAGATCCCCGGTGTACAAATCCTGCTTGAGTCACTTAAGCCGACTTCATCAGCATCCTTAACCCTAAAGCCTAAACCATGCCCCTCAAAGTCTGGATCCGTCTAATTCTGATCAAGTGAGTGCGTGCGCCACTAACGAGTTGCACCACGACATGTGCCCTGCCAGCGCAGCCATCCTTACTGGCGTGTATTTCTGGACGATGGGATTGTCCAAAAAAAAGATCACAGGGATAATGATTCATCATTATCTGGGGTGTGTGAGAGTGATATACGGGATGCAAGGTTTGGAGCTTCTCCAGATTTGGTGCCCGTGTCTTGGGGAGGGGGCACCGTGATGAGGGCCCGAGCCTTGTTTGGTTGAGGATACTCTGAACATCTCTGAACTCTAAATCTCTAAGCCCTCAACCCTGCTGCAACCTGCAACAGAAACAAGAACCTACACGCAAGCCCAGCCAGCGAGCAGGTAGTCTGGTGAGGACAGCTCCCGAGCCAGGTCAGCAGCCGTCCTGCAGTTGATGGACAAAATCCTGCATGTCCCTACAAACTGAACAGGGGGAATGATGGTACTATAGAATGCTTCGGGTCATGTAGATTTTCGTGTGTCAACAGTATGGTGTTGAATGCTTGGGGCTCCAAATCTATTAGCTTGTAGGCGCATGACGGAATATAGTGAATCTTCAAAATGTGCGTGGCAATGTTGCGACACGGCGCTACCCCCTGATAATGACATTAATAACAAAACCATTAAAAACAGCAATAATAATACCTTTGGTAATGGCAGTCAGTTTTAAGAATACTGCTCATGTTGTTATATGGTAGTTTCCCGAAAGAATCATAGCCCCCAATAAACTATGATCCTTATTCTGGGGACACCGAAAAAGGTACTATGTTTTTTGCGCAACCCCGTACATTCCTTTATATAGCCCCAGGGGTACATGTAGCCCAAGGTTTAGAGATCAGGACTTGCCGAGTAATCACGGAACACACAGAAGTGCTGTAACTGCCTTTCCCTTGGGCTCCAAGTCTATCAAGAGTACATGTCGTGGGCCATATAATGACCCTAAGCCCTGTATAACCCTATATAGTCCCAACATACTATATTACCTATTGAATTCCTATATTCACCTCTCCCATTATAATGCCTATAAATGGTTTCTACTTTGGGCTATTTGAGGCCGTACAATTCCTAACCCATCTAAACCCTAAAGCGTGTGGTACCTTGGCACATCATGCATCACCAGGAGTGCCTATGTAGTTCATGCTTATTATCCACTATAGTCACCATTCCTGGGTGGGGGGTGCACCTAACATATATACGCATACACAGATATACATAACACCTTAGGGGGACCCCCCCTGTAATAGTGGTATAATAGGAATATAAGAGGACCCTAATACAATCCCTATTATCCCCTATAGTCACTATTACTGGGCGGGGGGTCCACTTAACATATAAAATATACCCATACACATATATACATAATACCCATCCCTACAGGCCCTGAAATGGGCCCCTAGAGACGCTCTCATGGCGAGGCGCTTGCGCCGAGAGTTTTGAAGGTCTAGACGTGCGCCTCGAACCATCCTGGGTCTAGGGTTTAGGGTTTAGGGTTCAGGGTCTAGGGTTTAGGGTTGAGGGTCTAGGGTTTAGGGAGCTAGAATCAATAAGAGTTCAGGATTTCCCAAAGTTAGGGGTCACGTGAGCCATAGTCTAAACTCCTAGTCTTCCTATATTATATAGGGTTCTAGTGGGCTAATATGGGGATGATGGAAAAGAAGATGGAAACTACTATAATGGGCTTATAAAGGGTTTAGGTACTATAGTCTAAACTCCTAGTTTTCCCCTATAACCGCTGTAATGATCCCCTATATAATCCCCTTTAAGGAGTTTAGACTATAGCTCATGTGAGCTACAGTCAATATTTCTGATGTAAGGAAGTGTTGAAGAAATGTATATAGATTCCTATTAGGGATGTTTTCCACCCGTAAAGGTCCCTCTGTAAGCCTAAAATTCACAGTAGCCCACCTGAAATGTAGGGTTGGTGGTTTAGGGTTTACGGTTAGGGCACAAGGCTACTTAGGAGGGTTTGGATCTTCAGGGTTTAGGGTCTCAGAATCAGGAACTAGAGTTTAGACTGGGGTTGAAACCGAATCTTTGAAGGATTGCTGATCAAGACTACGTTCTTCTGATAAGAAGACTAGAGCCAAAACGAGAGCGTAAGCTTCCTAGCTTCCTCTATATTGGTGATCATGACCTTTCTCACGGATGGGTCCGGGCATCCTGATCTTGAACACCATGCTTTGGGTCAGGCGAGAAATTGGGAGGTTACTCTATAGAGCCTTAGGGAGCAGGGCTTAGGGTTTAGGGTTAGAATGGAAAATCAAATGGAAATACCAGGTCCCTCCAAAGGTTACTGTAGAGCCTTGGAGAGCCTCTATGGGGAATCGAGGCTGAAAAGCTCCCATGTCGCTGCAACGATGTCGGCTTATATACTGAGTTCCCCAAACCACCTGCTGCAGACTCGCCCCTTTGTGCACCAATTAGGCTTCTCCAAGGATAAGTAAGGGTAATTGAAGGAAAACCTTGAGGGCGGACGGGCGGGGGGTAGTAGGGCGGATGTGGTATGGGGTGGGTGGTTAGGAGAACCCCTGACACTGTTATCCGATGACCCTCATCTTACCATGATCGCCAGGAAGATCGTGTCCTAGGACAAGCCAACCATCCCTACACACACCGCACGAACCGTAAACCCTAAACCTAAAAAAAGCAAGAAAAAACCTTGTAAACTCAATACCCAAACCCAAAGCCGAACATGACCTTCTTACAAACCTTCAACTTTTCGGAGTTTGGTAGACCGGCCAAAATCCTTCATTGGCATCTTATAACTAGGGCTTAGGGTGAAAATCGAAGGTGCACCAAGTGCTCCCTGAACCCTAAACCCGACACCCGTTTCCCCAACCCTAAACCCGAAAAAGCCTAAACCCCTAAACCACCCCTCTCCAATGTAGCTGCGACCCAAGAGATAATTCGGGTCGGGGCGTTCATCAAGTAGGTGGGTCCCTGTATACGGACCTCCCTATGCTGCAGTTGTCATTCTCGGGATGCCGGAGTTTAGGATTCAGGATATTAAGGGGTTATATTGGGAGAATGGAAAAGAAAATGGAAACCCTAGGTCCCTTTAAAGGGATATATAGGGTTATATAGGGGTATATTATAGGGTTATATGGGGAGAATGGAAAAGAAAATGAAAACTACTATGTTAGGGATTAATAAGTTGTAGGGTAATATTGGGCAGTATATTGGGGTTATAGTTTTAGCATAAACTGTTACAGGTTTAGGCGTTTTGGGTGAAAACGTTAACAAACGGGTATGTTGTGGGCCCCCCTTGTTGTGTAGTTAGGATTATGCGGCATTTTTGGAGCACTCTCAAAGTCAAAGACCCTAAGCCCCTAAAACCTAAGCACAAACCCTCAGCGAAAACCCTAAACCCTAAGCAACAAAAACCCAAAACCCTGAACCTCCTCAATGTTAAAGGCTACCCTAAACCCCAAAAGTATGTAAAGTCATAGCCCTAAACCCATAATAACAGCCATAAAGGCCATTATTCTATATACTTTGGGGGTCCAGGTAATGGTGTCCAGGAATATTGACCCCGGCTCAGGTCCAGAGCAGACCGTATGGGCCTAAACCATTAGAGTGTGGTAGTGTTTAGGTTAAGGCTTCGGGGTCCAAATTTGAATACTTAGAATAAAATAAGGCCTAGGGATTGAAGGCCTAAATACCCAGAATATTGTCGAATAATATTGACTTCGTATTAATAACTACACCCCCCCTCCCCCCCCTCGATTGTCTCCGTCCCGGCAGACCCCCGGAATAACAGTTCCAGAAATGTACGTTTGAAAGCCTATTTAGAGTTGATTGAAATTTATTTAAAATCGTTGTCCCGAAAAAAAAAAAATCCACACTTGACACGCTTGGGGGATAGTATAATTGTAGGGGGAGTTATAATTGTGTTCCGGGCTCGGGATTTTAGAAATGTACGGGTAGTTCTTAATATGAAGTCAACATTAACCCTAAACCCTAAACCTTAAACACTAAACCCGACAATGAAATGATTACTGGGCTCATATAGCTGCTTGTAGGCATTGAAGGCCGGGAAAGCCCGAGGGCTAACTTAGGGTTAAGAGTTACACCCTTTAAACCCTTAAGATTTGTAAGTGTAGGGATAGCCTTCTAGAATCCGCAGGTAGTACTGTAACAGATGGTTTGGTGTTCGATAGGGATCAGGGCTCCGGGTAGGCGGGACCCAAATGTAGACCCATGATTAAGAAACCCCCTCCTTTCAAGGACCTTAATATTAGGATCCCTATTATAGCCCGTACTAAAGGGGATCGGTTTATTAATAAAGGGTCTACATTAGAACAATCTTGTACAAGAATGACACAAATCAGAATCATGAGTCATCTTTTGTCATTCTGGTTGAGGCATTGGGGCTTTTAAGGGCTGAGTTCAGAAGTCTCACGGTGGAAGCGTAGAGGTGAACAATACGAGCGTTGGACAGGCCCCAAACGCTATCTATGTCGGGATATTACAGCCTACAATGTTTATACATACCAGGACCCTCCTTTTACCCTTAATTGGGGATATATGGTCTCTAATACTAGGTACTTAGGCCCTCATGGAGGGTAGGAGGAGGGTCTAGGAAGCAGTACTATGAGAGACTATGGGATATTGCCTGCTTAAGTTGGGTCTTCCCTTCCCAAGGACAGCACCACAAGGGCAGCCTCAAATGCACCCTAAGCTAGGACCCTGCCTGTGTCATTGATGAATACAGTGTTGAATTCTACCAAACAAACACCCCATGAAGAATATAAAGGTATAATTTCTCAGGCTATCCCGGCTATCCCCATAGTGCACCGGGAAGAAGCCTGTGTTTTTTGAACCTGTCTTGTACTAAAACCTAACAAAGACTGCACAGCGAGAGTGTGTTACAACTGTCCGAAACAAACACCAGGAACAATCGTGCGATGTATCGCTGTTGTTGTACGTGGAACCTAGACCCGACTGCTCCTGAACTGCTGATTCTTAGCTGGATGTTCTGATACACTTTTTTTTTTTGGAGAAATTGAGTTCCCAGTTTTGGTTCTCCCGACTGCTAGGTGCCGTACTATACATCGTGCCCATAAAGTCTCGCAACTTTGAGAACAACTCGTGTCGCAAAATTCGAAGTCAATACGGATCTTAGGAACAAGGCAGAGCATCACATGAAAGTTTAGAAGCCCAGAGCGTCACATAGGGAAACTCAGCATGGTCCCTTCGGGATGTTCAAGAGGGATCCCTCTCAACGTATATGAGCGGCATAGAAAGTCTATGGGAAGCTACGGAAAGTCCAACTTGTGGCGGGCTACGACCTGCCTCTGGTCCTTGATTCTACTAACACTTGTATTTTCGCTCGTGCCCTATATGTGCACTGTATGCGCAAGCATATCTGCGTGTAGACATGTAGGCATGTATGTCTATACACCCAAGAATCCTAGAGCCTACACCCTGCATGTCTAGAGCCATACATACCAAAACACTGCCCCCTTAATCTAAAAACCCTCAACGTCACCCTCAGTTCTTGGCCCTTTTACTGAATTTGCCAGATGCATCAACTGCACTAGCATGGGCACGTGGCAAAAGCCCTTTGCATTTCAACAACATATACGATGTGCTTATCTCCGATTTGCAAGGAACGAAGGACTGGACCCTTGCTAGTAGTACCATATAGTCCCTACACAATCCCCAAATAATGCAATGGTTTCAACATTCTTGTCGATTCCTTAATTCCCTGCTGACCTGAGGTGTTTGTCGGGTCAGAGTGCCCGCCCTAGAAATCTCCAATTCGCTTCTGCTTACCCCTGGGCCCTTGAAGGCTTAAAGTTTAATCCAATCGCCTGGCACCGCCAGAACCCAGTTTCGAAGCTGGAGGGCTCAAAGTTCGTGGGTTTAGGGTTTAGGGTTTGAGGTTCAGGGTATAGGGCTTAAGGTTTAGGGTATCATTCCTGTTTCTATTGTATGAAGCAGCCCCCATGGCTCATGTAATATAAGGTTGAGGGCTCGGGCCTTTGTGAGTTGGAGCTTGGGCCTTGTGGGGCTTACGGGCCTCTCTTCCTATGCCCCTAACATGAAGCCCCCAAAGCCCTGAACCCTAAACCCTATAAAGCCCTAAATCCTGTAAACCTTATTCACCCCCAGCCCAACCTTAGAAGCCTCGGCAAACCGAAGCCCTGAACCCTGATCATGAGCCTGAAGCCCAAATACTGAACTCTAAAGCCCCCCATCCTGTATTCAAAGGTTGAAACCATGGGCCCCTAGTATGGGCCCCTAGCCCTGGGAAGCTTGTATACCTACTATATACCCTATATGTACCCTTAAGGGTCCCTAGAATCCCCCTAAAATCCTTCAGGGCCCATATTAGGAGCCCATACTTCTAACCTTAGATGAACCCTATAGGGATTAGGGCTTAGGGGCTGCGCAACATGACCCCCCAAACAGCCCCAAAGTCCTAAACTCTACAATGGTCAGGAGATCTGGGATGCCCCAACGCCCAACATGAAATACCCCAAGGGTCTTCGTACCCAAATTTCAGGGTTCAAGGGTGTAAAAGACCCAAAACATTTCACATCCTGGTATTTGGGACCTCCTGCTATTGTTACTACTTGGACACGTACATCCTGTGGCGCCCTAGATATTCCTATAAACCACTAAAACCTTGAAACCCCAAACCCTAAAACCCTAAGCCCTAAAACCCTAAACCCTAAAACCCTAAAATCCTGAAACCTCAAAACCAAAGCCCTACAACCCTAAAATCCTAAAACCTGAAAACCAAAACCCTAAACCCTAAAACCCCAAACCCTAAACCCCTAAAGCCCTATGCAAAAGAGCTTAGAAGTTCTGCGCCAAACCTTGGAGGCTTCATCCACACTTGGAGGGCTTTCCTCGCTTCCTGGCCAGGGACTCCAAAGGGATCTAAGGGTTTAGAGTTTAGAGTTTAGGGTCTAGGATTTAGAGTTTAGGGTTTTGGGTTTTAGGGTTCTAGGGTTCATGGTTTCGAGTTTAAGGTTTAAGGTTTTAGGGTGTAAGCGTTCAGGGTTTAGGATCTAGGGTTTAGGGTTTAGAGTTTAGGGTTTTAGGGTTCAGGGTTTTGGGTCTAGGGTTTAGGATCTAGGGTTTAGGGTCTAGGGTTTAGAGTGTAGATCGCCATAGTAGATCCCCATAGTAATCATCCTGTCGGGAACCATGCAAGGCTTCAGGGAATGTTTGGGTTTAGGGTTTAGGGCTTAGGGGTAGAAATTGTGTAGGGTTCATTTTCAGGCTTTTGGGCCGAGTTCTAGGAGTTTGAGCGTTTGCTTTGGCTGGTAAAAAATGATGCAGGCAGGGGCCCCCTAGTCATAAGCTAGGTTATGGGTGGGTTATAGAGGTAAGGTACGATACGGTTACAACTGCCACAAATTATATTTGTGGACTTCTGGGAGTTATCAGTATAGTTCTGTCACTAGGGGGCACCACGCGGTAGCACGAAAAAACAATATGATGGCTTCTCAAAATGTGGACACCTGTTGGGGCCCTTTGGTGATAGGCTTTTCGGTGGGATTGGGGTCCGTATGGGGGATTCTAAGGGATAGCAAGCCTAAACTGCAACTATGCTGAAGGGGCCAGATATTCTCTAAGCCCCTACGTAATCCCAGTATCCACTCCACGTTCATCACTTTCCATGTTCTTTTGCATTCGCTTCAACCCTAAACCCTAAACCCTAAAGCCTAAACCCTAAAAACCCTAAGCCCAATGAAGTTCAGTCTCCGACACCTGCCTGCAAGCGGCTCAGGTTTGCTTCCGGAACGCATGCCGGAGACCTGCGACTCACAGGTGTGGAGGGCTTCAATAGGTTCCCGAACTAGAAAGTATACTGTAAGGCTTGCATAGACTGTAGGGCTTATAGAGGGTTTAAGCTTGAGTAACTTTACAGGTTTCTCAAAGTTGGGCTACCCTCCTATAAGGAAGGTTTGGGGATATCCGGAGAGTATAGAGGCGGCTCTCGGGGTTCTAAGGATAAAGAAGCAGACATAAGTGCGGAACATCCAGGGAGCCCGCTCCAATGGTATGTGGATCCCATCCACTCTTCAACAGGGGACCATGTACAGGAATGTGGGGGGGGGATTGTACCCTGAGGGTCCAAGTACCCAACAGCCATCTACTTCCCAAACCTCGTACTGGAACTCCTTCTTCCCAAGTCTCAAACACTAAACTATGCGGTCCCTTCACCCTTTAAAATACAAGGATTGAACATGGATGGATGGTCCCAGTGATTCCGGCGTTGTGAGTCACTGAAAGCAATCCTGAGCCTTCACCTGATGATCATCCCCGTCTGAATATTCCCCACATGGCGCTGCTGTATGTTCATAATTAGAGGGGTTGTGATAAGGGGGTCTGGGTGGGTGTACAAAACAAGCCCATCTTTGAGATTCTTCCCAAAAATGATCCGAACAGTTGGATTCTACCCATTTTGTTTCCTTTAGCGTCTAGGGTTTAAGGTTTTGGGAAGATATAACTCATACTTAATTGTTCCGTCATGGGTGTTGTGCTCAGCTGCACTCCAGTTCTCAAACTTGGGTTAGCCCACATGAGTAGTGCTTTGTTCGTGGTTCAACTAACAAGATTATATTCCTTAAAAACATACCTGGACCCCAAAAGTATGTAAAATAATGGCCTTTATGACTGTTATTTTGGGTTTAGGGCTATTATGTTACATACTTTTGGCGTTTAGGTAGTTAACAACAGTTTCCTTGTTGACTTGCTTCCAGGAAAAGCCGCTTGCCCAGATTAGCCCCAATCTTATACTACCCCTGAATAGCCATGATGAAGCCAAAGTAGGCATTACACCAAGTGGTCTTACAGCAGGTTGTGCGGAGCCTGGGAAAATTCAAGCTTCTCGCGAATTGTCATTACGTTCCCTGCCCAAATCGAATGCCAGGTCTTGGACACTTCTACGGGGCACTGTGGGCCTGAAAACCGTCCCTACCCTAAACCCTGAGCCCCAAACCAAATAATTATCTTGAAGGTTCTCGCATGCTAGAGAAGACACTTCCACTAGCAGCTGCGCATATGTGCCCAGAACCCATCCAAAGTGGACTGTAAAGCATGAGAAAAGGCAGCCTTAAGGGCCTCCTCGTTATAAAGGTTTCTGGTATTACTCATCTCAGATCGTAAGATTTCAGACCCTAAACCCATAACCCCTGAACCCCTAAACCCTAACCCCTAAATCCTCCACCCCTAGCCCATAAACCCCTAACCCCCCTGAATCCTCAACACCTAATCCCTAAACCCCCAACCCCTGAACCCCAAACCCCAAAACCCTCAACCCCTAACCCCTAAACCCCTAACCCCTAAACCCTCAACTCCTAACCCCTAAACCCCCAACCCCTAAACCCTTTACCCCTAAACCCTTAACCCCTCAACCCCTAACTCCTAAACCCTTAACCTCTAAACCCCCTAACCCCTGACCCCTGACCCCTAAACCCCTAAACCCCTAAACCCCTAAACCCCTAAACCCGTGAACCCTCAACCCCTAAACCCCCATAGCCGCCTGTCTCGAATGCATGGGCGATGACGAGAAGCTGAGGTTGTCGTTGCTCTCCTTCGCTCCGAACGTCCCTCCAAAGGACTCAGAACTATACATAAGGAATAGGGTTTAGGGGTTTACGGTTTAGGGGTTTGGGGTTTAGGGTTTAGGATTTAGGGTTTAAGATTTAGGGTTTGAGGTTTAGGGCTTAGGATTTAAGGTTTATGGATTAAGGTTGAGGGGAGGTGATACAGGGCTGCACTGTCACTCCAGGGCCTTAAGCGTATGGTTGGGCTTTCTCTGACACCTGCAGCACAGCGATCCAATAGGCACCATGTCTACGATCCAGGTTCCCCAATAAACCCTTAATTGCCCCTTCATCATTAGCGTGCCCTTTCTCCTAATATTCAGCTTTAATAAGGAGACCCCAAATTCAAAACTCCCTAGACCCTAAACCCTACAAACGGAAAAAGGGTAATCCTGGGGTGCCTAGGAGTCCACGGGACACCTTAACCCTGTCCATGTAAGCGCACCTTCAGACTGGCCATGCAATGGCACAGTGTTGCTGCGCAACACCCATCACAACTTGACCTAAAAAAAGTGAAGCTGGGAATTCCCATTCACCCACCCGCCCACCCACCCACTCATGATGAATATTCTCGCGATATAGAATGGGGAAGGATTTCCGTTTGGTTCCGCCTGCTGTCCAAGGTCCAGCCTAAGCCGGGTTTTAAGTATTCAAACAATGTCCAGGTGTCACAGCATTGCTTTATAAGATCTGGGACATACATGCCCTGCGTGCGCATGCCAGCTTCCAGACAGCCTCTCTCTCCATGGTAGTTGATCAAAAATCCTGTCCCAAAATGGCCATTATGGAGCACAAACTCCCTTCACTTTCCTCATAGACCTACACCATCTCTGAAGGATGTGCCTTTTGGGGCTTAAGGTACAGGATTTAGGGTATCCCAGAAGACGGCGATGCAAAGTCAGGGATTTGGGGCCTAGGGTTTAGGGTCAATGCGGAAACTTGAGTCATCCCCCCTGAGAATACGCCCCTCAACCCTCCTACTAACAAATGCCCGCTAACGTAGTAGCTCTTTATATATATATATGTACATATTCATATAGGCATATATGTAGAGAGAGAGAGAGATTAGATGGAATATCCATTATGAGGGGTGGTGGTGGGGGAAGCATCACTTTAGGGGGCGGGGAGTAGATCAAGCGCTCAGACGTGACTATCACTACCAACCAGGCCTGAAGCTTGAGCCCTCGATTTGGGACGCTAATGTAGACCCCTAATCAATAAACCCCCTCCCTTTGGGGGTAGGGATTTACCTCAGGTACAAAACCCTTCCTGTATAGATACATTGGCTACTCTAGGTAAATCCTGACAGGTTCATATCAGTAGATAATCTACCCCCTATGTAACCCCCTGTATCCCCCCTGTTTCCCTTTTGGCTTCAGGCAAACTCTAACCCCTAACCCCTAAACCCTAACCCCCTAAACACCTAAACCCCTAAACCCCTAAGCCCTAAACCCCTAAACACGTAAACCCCTAAACACCTACACCCCTAAACCCCTAAACCCCTAAACCCTAAACCCCTCAACCCTAAAGCCCCCGAAGGGA
>CAJNIZ010000970.1:7135-30413 GCA_905231905.1 Symbiodinium pilosum
GCGCGTTTACGGGCCGTCGGAGCCTTTAACAAGAATCCAAGGTTTCGGCCTCAATGCTCTCTGCAGTCAACGGCGCAGGCTGCTGGCCCAGAAGCAGTTTGAAGGCTTTCGGCATCCGCCCCACCGTTACCGCGAGCTCTCCTCGTGCAGGTTAAGGCTCAGGTCAGGGTTCAGCACTTTGGTATAGGATTTAAGCTTTAGTTTTCAGGCTTCCGGCTATGCGCTTTGGGGCTCGGAACTCAGTGACCTTCAAGGGTCCTGTTGCATACCTCAACAAAGCGCAAATGCGCCAGGCGTGGTACTCGACAAAGAAGTCGCTTGAGTGGGTCTTCTTACAAAGGGGATTGCAACTGTCACTTCACTTTTTGCCGTTTGCATGTGACCCTGTGCAGTGCTGCTATCCTTCGTCGTCCAGCACCAACGTTCGTGGCATGAGCAAAGTCTAGAGACTTTAGACGTCTTGCTGGTATTGGCAGGTCGTGTTCCTGCAATGATAGAGTCATCTCATACAGAGGTTCCGACAGCACCAGATGCTCATCGTGGGCATTCCTGACACTCTTTCCAATCCAGCATGACTATAGATACTATGAGACTCCGCAGGACTCCACAATCCCTGGCAAAAAAAATCCTGCAAGACCGTAGAAATCACCATTCAGTCCAGACTCCGAAATCATTTCTGATCACCCAGAAAGACACCCGATCACTTCTTGAGTTCCTTGTTCTGATCCATCCATGGCATCCTCAACCCAGAAGCCCAAAAGATTACTAAACCTGAAGCCCACCTACACCCTAAACCGCGTCTCCACGTTAGCCTGGCAAGCTTGTTTGTATTCGCGGACTCAAGACCCCAAACCCTGAAACCCTAACCCTTAGACCCTGTGTATGCCTAAAAACGCGAGCCCAACATCCAAAACTCCCAAACCCCCTACCCCTCTAACTCCAAACCCTGCAACCCGAAACACCCGAAAATCACCACAAGCTCCTGGCCGCAGCACCGCCACAACACCCGGGAAGAGAACCGGCCACCCCTTCTCCCTGCCAGGCTTCGAGACACTCGCTCAAAATACTTCGTTCCAACCTGAAAAATCAAGGCATCCAGAATCTCAATCCTGATCCATAGGCAAAACCCTGCGCCCCCTACAATCCTAGAAGGCGAGCTTAACGAAATAATCCCTGTATCCCAATGGTCCCTGAGACCGCAAATCTGGGTCTTAAACACTAAGCAGTCTCTATACCTAAATTCCCCTTAAAGGCCCAAAGGCCAGAAAGTCTGTAAACTGCTCAGATGAAGCTCCCTGACTGAGCCCTATATGGGATTCCCAGAAATTAGGAGCCCCTTTCTGAGGATCCTGGAATGACTTGGGTAAGAATGATTATTGAGCTTGCAAGAGAGACCCCTCACGAAAGGGAACTGCCGAATGAGCTGTCGCAAGCCTGTCCACAAAGGAATCCACGCTGCGATCAAAGGCGATGAAGCTCTGGCGCCCCAGCGAGAAATCTGCGAGGGCACCAGTGTACGCCTTGGGTAGAAGGCCTGTAGATCCCTTGCCTGGACTGTATCGAGATGTGCAAAGTCTAAAGCTTGGAGCTTCCAGGGTTATCGATGTCAGTAAACCTGAAGACCCAGGGTAAGCCGACTACAATCAGATCCGAAATGTCCTGATACGGACTGTCTTGAAAAACTCCCTGTTCAAGTGGGTGGAGCAAAACAACACAATTGGGAGAGCTGGGTGGCTGTCAAAATTAGAGTTTGGGATTTGGGGCTTTGGGCAAAGCGAAACCCGCTGTGTATGAAGGGACTTGGTGTTTGAGATGCTCCCAGTTCCTCAACAAAGACATAGCGGCGTTGATCATATGCCAGCTGGTCATGTGGTAGCCGTAATGACCTGGATGCTGCAGCGGAAAAAGCTGCGGAACTCACCTTGAATTGACGCTAACCCTCAGCCCGGTGACTAGTGAGGTAGCCACGGCCATCTGCGGCGCTGACCCCTGCTGGGCGCCAAAGATCATTCTCTACCGATCGCCAGACCTAGGCAAGGGGCCTCTTTGGAGCTCAGGATTTAGGGCCTGCATCAGGTCTTGAAATTTAGGCTTTGTGTGGTGGGCTTCAGGGGTCCGCGTTGGAGCTTCTTGATTTTTTGTCACCTGCAAAAAGGGAAACGCTTTACAGGCACGATCATCAGCCTTGACAGGCATGCAACAAAGCTAATGCCCACAAATGTTGATCCCATTTTGATGACGCCGCGCGAAGCTGCAAAATCCAAGCCCGAGAATTACATTTCAAAACCCCACATATTTTTCAAGATCCAAGCTGCCAAAACGCAAAAATTAGGAATTGTCGGCTGCAGGCTAGTGCTCCTAGCTAGTAACTTGTACTGCTGGAGCTCCAGCTGGAGGATCTGGATACGCTTTTTTACCGAGGCTTGGGCCCGCATCCACGAGGAGGGGGCTTCTTCATGCGAAAAGATCATTATTATGCAACACAAAAATCAATACACTAAGCACCATGGATTTGCTGCAGCATCCAAAAGTCACTGTGGGGAGCGTCCACAGGAGTGCAATCTAAATAAAAAGGAGAATGCTCTCTTCTAAACTATCATGGAACCACCCTTGCGTAGAGTTTGAGGCGTCAAGTTGTAAGGTACATGTGTGGGCTTTAAAGTTTAGGGTTGAAGGTCAGGATAGACGATTCAAAGTCTGAGGTTTAGACATCGACGTAACAAGTAGTTCCAAATTCAAGGCGCTCCGACTGCGACACATACCCACGAACTTACTAACCTTGGGTAGGCCTAACTCCCAGACCCCAAAAAGCGAGAAAGCCTTGTCGACTAAACTTGTGAGAAATCTGAACGTGCAGAGTTTTGCGTGTCTAGTGTTCCATGTTTAAGTGTTCCCTACACCTTTCGCCAAAGAAGACCTTCAAACCTTGAACCCTGAGCCCTGTAACCCCCTAAACTTCCCTAAGACCCATCAAGCCCCTAAACCCGCGAAGGTCTGGGAGGGCTTTTGGCCGAGGGACCCCCAGGCTACGCCTCGGTTGGTCCAGCACGGCCTCATCGCCTTAGGTTTGATAGGTTTGATACTTGAAAATCAAATGTGTTATATAGAGTTATATAGATGGTCAAATGGGAAATATCGGGATGAGGGTTTAGGATGGTTTAGGCTTAAATGGAGCTGTTGGAGTTTCGGGTTTCGAGCTTGGGCGACCGACACGTTGATGAAAAGCTGAGGGATTTTGGGCTTGGGGCGTTGGAGAAAGGATCTGGGCTTGGGGATTTTAGAGTTGTAGGGGTACAGCAGGTTTAGGGATTTGGGGTCTTGCGGAGTTTAAACATTTTGGCGTCTTAGCTTTGGAGATGCAAGGCTTTAGGGTTTATGGCTTTGAAGAGCTTGGGGATTTGATGGTTTAGGGGCTTGGGCTTTGCAGGTGTAGGGGTTAGGACGGAGGGCTTCTCCATTTTTTGGCTACAAACAAGCTTGGATGATAATATATGAAAGGCATGTACAATGTAGGGTTTTGAGTTTAGAGATTGCCCTCGTTGCCTGTGCTGGTAACAAAAACAAAGCAAGGACAACAGATGCCAAAAAAAACAATAACAATGGCAACAACACTGAACACCAATCTATACACAAAAGTTGAAATGCATCAGGCCAGAACCAAGCAAGCGTTCTGGGCAGTACTGTCAGAAAGAACGACACATGTAACAATAATGGCTGGACGAATAGCAAAAGTGGCAGGGATACTGCGACATGACCACAGCTCACAAGGAAGGAGAATGATGATGACCAAAACACCAAAAGAGACAGCGAGAAGGACGGCAATCAGAACCACACTATTGAAAACCCAACTACTCACACAATGTCGTACAGAAACAAATAATAATTATGAAAGCAACTAAAACTGCTAAGGTTGAACGGAAAATCCTTACTCCCCAGAAGGTGATGCAATGCGCGCTAACTGCAGTCTGAGCGCGTACCCCGCGGCGCATCAAAAGAGACGCATGATTTGGCGGAGCCATTTGCCTTGGACACCATCCCCAAAATAGTAGGAGTAATGATAGGAAAAATAGAATACAATTATTAAAAAAAGCACCCAGACCCCAAACTGAGTTTAAGTTTGGGGTTCCAGGCTTGGGGCTCAGAGTTTGGGGATCTGGGTGCCCGGCGCGTGATTTCATTATTGTCTAGGATTTGTGGGGGTTGAACCTAAATGGCCTTGGTAAGTGCGACCAGCTTCATCACTTTAGTACTTCTGACCCTGGAACCCACGAGTTTCTTCTTTGTCCTAAGCAGACCTGAAAACCCTCCTCTGAGATTTGATCCGATTAGGGATTAGGGCTTCAACCCTGAACAAACATGCCTTGACGCCTAAACCACTATACCTACACCTTTCCCTACACGAACGTGGAATCCCATACAAGCTCCGCGCTTCGTATTTGAACCCTTTTTGGAAAAGACTGCTTTATGGTAACCCCCATGCCATCTACGTTTTTCAGAGGGGGGCTCTGTTTTCCAGTAGGAGGTAACTTCCTTGCAACATTGCTCCAAGCTGCCAGACGTTGTACTTGCTATCCTCGTGGTGTCGAGTTCAACATTCGGGATGTAGGATTTGTTTGATTCAAGGTCTTGAGGTTGAGATTCAAGCTTTTGCTGTCAAATTTCAGGGTGATAGTTATGCTTTCTGCGCACTGCGTCCACGGGTTTCAGGATTTTGGGTTTGGGGTTAGAGGGTTTTACCTTGTGATCCAAGGAAATTATCAAGCCCATTGAGGGATGACGTTCCAGAAACGACCCTTGCTGCTGGTGCCAAAGAATATCGCCCTAAACTGCAGTCCTGGCCAGCAAGCTCTTGCACCAGAATCTTCTATCTGTGCATCACCTTAAATACCAAAGTCCCCAAAACTAGCAGCGAACCGCAAGACTACATTCACTACCATCATTTGTTCTAAGACCCATAGTTCCTGCCTCAGTTTAGCCCTGCACTAATCCCATACAGCCGCAACCCCAAACCCTATACATGTATATATGTATATATACAAACACATCCTACATCGCCCTGTTGTCTGCTTTTGACCGTCTGAACTGAAGGCTCACTCCTGACATGGGGGTTTCAGAGCTTGGCGTTTAGGAGTGGTCCTTGCATAGAAATCATTATTGGGAGATTGACCTAGTGATCGGTTTGAGAAACTCTCATTTCAGCTGTGTCTGGCTTTCTGGTGTTCGTCTGCGCAGGCTTAGGCTATGAGATTTCCTGTTCTGAGAAACTGCATACTCTCCACCATACCCAAGCCATGCAATGGGGCTGCCAAGTGCACGTGAAGTTTGGTCCCTAACATCTGGGCACCAAGTCAGAAACAAAGAAAAGGAGCTTCTCAAGGCATCTATACAGATCAGACGGAGTGTATTGGAGTGTCCTGTAAAGGCTCTGCAGTGATTGCTGAAGGGGTTTAACTGCGGAATGTCAGTCATGATGTGCACTATCACCTCATAAACCGAATAGCCTGTGCAGGCCAGATTCCTTTGGCTAGTGCCCCCTGGAGCTTCAAAGCATGAACCCCAAACTTATTCAGGCAGACCTACATATCCCCCTCACCTCTATGGACCTCCATAGACCCGTTTCAAGGGACCACAAATTACTCCGGATTCGACATTACATCCCAAGTAACCTCATGCTCCTGCAAGGCTGTGCCTAATCCCCAAAGCCCTAAGTTATTCAGGCCTCCCCAATACCTCAGTAGGTAAACCCAGCGTCCGGCCAGCCGCTGGCCGTTCCCCCGATGCGATTGCCGAGAATGGCCTCATATCGCGGCTCGAGTTTCAATATGCGGAGTACTTGACATAGTGTCCAATTATGGAGAAGGGTTGCCTGGCTAATTCAATTTTCAACGCAACGCCTTCTTGCCAAAGCCCTCAAAGTTGAACCCTTCCTCCCCAGACTGCAGCTACTTCTACTCTACTAGCCCTCCTACCACCATCAGTACCACCACTACTACCAGTGCCTCACCCACAGCATCGCCGCCGCCGCTACTACTACTTCTATTGCTTATACTACTGTTGTTTTACTACTGCTACCGGCCATGATCCCGAAAGTCTGAATCCACGGCTGTCGGATGGCCATGCCGTGCTTCGTGGAGTTGCCTGCCCAAGCCAGTTGGACCTTCAGGTGCTCCTGCATAAGTTGCGGATCCACCTGAGCTCTTCAAATCTCTCCGGGCGTCGCTTTAGGGTCAAGGGTGCGAGGTTCAGGGCTTTGGATTCGCTGGGATCTTTGAAGACTTGGCGGTGTGTTTATCAAGGGGTTGCTGCGTCACAAAAACACTGGCGACGAAACCCCAGGCGACTAAACCCTAAACCCTCTAGTCTTACCAACTTAACAGCAAAAGTCAAACCCTAAAACCCTCAAACGTAGATCGCCATCCCTGACCCCCAAACCATACATCGAGCATACATCTTCAACCATAAGCCCGGAACCGTATTTCCTGAAATCCCAGGCCCATAAACCGAAGCCCAAACTGCAAATGCAGAATCCGCACTGGAGGGGCCTACTACCCAACAAAGTGCTCAACACCAAAAACCTACACCCCAAGCGCCCAGACTAAAAAAACTTTGTTACCTCCCACCCAAGCCACGAGCTGTCCCAGGCCAAGGGTGTCTGACAAGACTTGCCCGTAGAAGGTGTCCGACATGATGGCATCCTTCAAGGATTACGGTTAAAGGCCTTAGGGCATCCTTCAACGGCTAAGGTTTTGAAATCATAATTCAGGGCTTAGGGTATCCTTGAAAAACTAAGGTTTAGGGTTTGGGGCACCCTCCAAGAATTAATGTTTGAAACATTGATATTTACTCTGAACCCTAAATCGATCAACCGCAAGAATTCCCTCCGATCAGATCAGCCCATGCCCTCAGACGACAATCCGCTTGTGTATTTTAGAAAATAATTATGGATTCTACTAGGGCGAACGATTTTTTTTGGGGCCGGGACGACAAACCCAAGATCCGAATCCTAAACAATAAAAATGTAAGGCTTCAGGTTCAGGATGTCCACTCATGGTCTCCGCAAAGGGTGATTCTGTATATACGCTTACGCACGCAGATTCCTGAGGCACCCCCAGAACACTCGCCAACGATGACTTTAACACGACCAGCTCATGTACACATATACATACACATCAGAACCACTTCCAACATCAGCTAGCCTTTGAGCCCGAGAAAACCCCATCCTTGTCCGAGTCCCCGTTCGCGAAATAGCCCCTAAGTCCGAGCTCGTTGTCAGGAAGATCCTGAGTAACTCCGAAGCTCTCTGGGTCTTCTTCGGGTTCGGGTGGGTTCATAGAGTGTAGGGCTGAGGGCTTTGGGGGCTTTTGAGGTTTTGGGGTTAAGGCATAGTATTCCAGTCTTGAGCTTAGTGGAACTTTGTGCTAAGGGTAGTATCAGCATGCATTGCAGGCATGGGATAACTAACTTGTCATTACCTCTTACATGGCCTTACATCACCTCCCACAAACCGAAGGTAGAGGATTTTGCCAGCCTCAAGCCAAACGCTACACCTAAACACACCTGCAGTTTGTATCTAACAGCAACCAAGGATCCACCCAAAGGGCCTCCACCATCGTTTCATGCGCTGGCTTAACCTCACGATTACGGGCCGTCGTCACAACCACTACCATCACCACTATCACCACCACCGCCGCCGCCACCACAAAAAATGAAAGTGAATATCATAGAAGTCGGGTGATGGTGGTGGTAGCAGTCGTCGTCGGGGTGGTGGTGGGAGGAGGAGGAAGCTGAGCCCTCGTAAATGCGAGTTCAGGGTCAAACCCTCCGTCAGCAGTCCTTTCAGCAAGGTCTCTTATCTAAGAAATACTGTGATTTGATCCACCAGGGGTCGAAGGGTACGGTCCATTAGAGTATCATCACGGTCTGCTGTGTGGGGAGATGCTATGTCTGCGCGGTGAAGGATTGCAAAGAAAGACTGGTCCACCTCGTGGACTCTGGGTGGAACAGGATGGGTCTTAAGGCACTGAAACCCGTTGTATGCTTCGGCCATAGCCAGCTCTGCCCAGTGCACCAAATCAATATGCCTAAAATCTCAGCCATACCAAAGCCCCAAACAACACAAAACGTACTCTTTAAAACCTTAAAGACTCAGCCTTTAGCTCAAAGCCCTAAGCCAGCAACCCATCTGTCGCAGTCGGCTTGGAAAGTCTTGTCGCCCATCCACTCCGCAAGCTTTGATCCAACCCTGTCAACCAAGGCTTGGAGAGCTGGGGGTGAAAGTGATTTGTTTTGTGATCGGCCGTTTGTGCCTTCAAGTTTCACGGTTTGAGCTTTCAGGTCCGAAGAAAAATACTTAGCACAGTCTGGAAATCCAGCATGCCAAACCTTTGCGCTGCAAAGATCCTGGCCTGAGAGCCAAGAGGTGCATCACGCAGTTGTAGCTCTGATACTTGAACCTGGGAGTCTGTTAAACGCGGAATCCACTACAGGAACTAAACCACCCCAAACCGGCACATAACAAATGAGGCAATGTAGGTCCTAAACCCAAAACCTCATAGGCCTCAAACCAAAGCCCTGCAGAAAAGCGATTTAAAAAAACACCCAAAATGGGAAGGCCTCTCTGGTCTCAGGAAGTCGTAGGTGTTGACCAGGTGAGCCTTGCTGGTGCTTACGAGGGAGCTGGCGTAGCGCACTTCAGGATTTAAAGAGGTCTAGATTTTTGAGGCTTAGGGAAACTGGGTGCGTGGAAGTTTGGGTGCCCAAAAAACACAGACGGCATGCAGGGATTCTAGGGGCCGCCTACAGAGGAATATCTTCGGGCTCTAAACAGGAATATTCGCAGGGTCCTTAATGCTAAACCTTCTGACCCCGAACCCTCAACCCCAAAACCCTAAACTTCCCCATAAGCACAAGCAAGTCGCAAGTTGGCCACCGTGTGCTGCAGCGGAATCGATGTGCCACTGTATGGCCCTCTTTGCCTGGAGCTTAGGGCAAGAATCAAGAAATGGATACTGCGTTGTGCAGCGTCCTAGGGCGTTTTGGTTCGGGGCTTGGGCTTCACACAAGTTAGGCGGGAATCGAGGTTTGGGATTTAGGGATGTAGGATGTAGGGCTTGAGGAGGCATTTGGGATTTTGTGGATTTTGTGGTGAATATGGAATTCATGTTTTAAATTTTGGTTTTTAATGTTTGGGGCCTTTAGAGCACAGGGTTTGGACTGGGTTTTCAGGTTTGGGGCTTAGAGACGGACCTCAGGTTTGTCAATCACTTTGCAGGGATTTGCTAGGGGTTCGCTGGACCCGATGCACTCCAAACTTCTAGGATTATATACCATTACTATAAACAGACAACCTGAAACAGACTCCATCAGGTCCATACCGGGTAATGAAGCTTGAAACCAACTTCCAAATATGGCTCAGCTGCGGCAGGATAGAGCTCCCTGGCCATTGCTGTGGCGTTCCGCCACATGAGGGCTTCCAGCAAGTAGTACGCGAAGCTGCTGCTTACGTCCGACATGATACGGCCACAACCATGGTCAATATGTGCATCAGGAACACCAGCCTGACAACCACACATGAGCTGCTCCTGACAAGGTGGTCCTTAAGCACCCATTACCATCTCGATTGCTACTGCTTGGCTAGAGGGAAGATAACGGGAGGTCTCGTTGTGTAAGATGTAAGCTTTGCACTCTCCACATCCTTTGAAATACCTTCCTTAAAAGAAGGCCGTGCCTCAACCCCACAACCCTAAAACCTCAAACCTGACCCCCGCACCCTAGATTCAACTAGGCTCCTGAATCATGCCGTTGGGAAGCTGAGTCTTGGCCCAGGCGTAAAGCTTTGAGTCAATGCTCTCTGGAAAGTAGAAGCTATAGGCCAAATGCCTCTAGGCTGACGGGTTTCTCTGATGCTCTTCTTTGACATAATACTATCTAGGGGTCTAGAGAGGTAAACAAGGGGGATCTTGGCTGAGGAGGTTTAAGGGATTGCCCTCCCCCAAGCGCATACGCCACCCTGGTAAAAACCGAGATTACAGAGAATCAATGGGAAATGAAATCATTGCAATGATAACCATCTCCTAACAGAATAGTAATAAAGGTCCCCGTTACGATATATGGCACCATATCACTATATGAAGAATATCCAAGATTCGCGGAGCTTGGGAGCAGCACAATTCATGGGTATGGGGTGAACATTATTTTGACAATGGAGCAAGTGCCTCTCACAGTCGTTGTGAACACTGTCCACGTTGATGCAGTCAAAGGCCTGCTGAATGGGGAGCAACAATTTGGATGAAGCTCTGCGGTTCATGGCAAACCCTGAAATCCCAAATTGTACAGTGCATCTAACCCAGAGCTCTATGCCTCAACATGAAGTAGGGCACAATGGTGGATCCGAGGTGTTGTCTTGCGAAATTCTGCTGTGAACCTTAAACCAAAATCACAAGCCATATTGACTGAAAGTGAGATCCAAGGCCTCCCACTGGCGAAACCGTTTGTCAGCAGTAATCCAGGCTGACCTCACGCAGCTCAGACCAACATTTCATGCTTACTTTGTGGGTATAATGACGGCGTCTGGTTTAGGGGTTCGCGCGAGTTTAGGGTCTCGGGTTTCCGGGCTGTGGTTTTTTTTGTTCAAGAATCTTAGTGACTCCGCGAGCCCCAAAATTCCCCCAAAAAGGGTCCTGCCCTCAAAGCCATGTAAACCCTATACCCTTCAGGTTTCCCCGAAGTGCAGGCCTCATGTGGCTCAGGCTGTTGAGCAAGGTGTCAGCCAGGAACTCCGGCACTCCCTTACGGCGAACTTACCACAAACTAACCTAGATCCCCTTTTGACGGCGACAGGCCACGGAAACTTGGGGAATCAAAACGACAAGTCAATGGAAACTTGGAATGTACGCGACCTATGTAGGGAGCACCTACTCTGCCGGCGAATGAAGGAATGGAGAGGACAATGGTAGCTAGAAGCTCATTTCAGACAAAGGGTTTGAGATTCAGGGCTTGGGGTTGGGCCTTAAGGAATGGGTCTGTGGTTGGTGGAAATCTTGCACCACCTTGCATCCTTCTACCCTAGGAATTTCCAATATGTTGGGGATTTAACGTGGTGCGAGATTGCCCTCACCCACTATAGTCTTCGTGATTCTAATATGTGGCCACAATGCCGAGGTAGAGATGAATCATTACATTTCCCACCAACCACCATCAAGCTGATGACCACAAAGACGGTTGAGAGTGTAAGAGGACTTCGAGTTTAGGGTTAGGGATTTAGGGTTCTAGGTTCAGGGTTTGGTGCACATACATAGGAAGCATGTTAAAGCAAACGTGCAACTCACCGCCATTCCTGATATAATCTTGATGTTCTCAATGCTGACGTGAAAGTTATGGTCAAAACTACCTCCATGAACTTTGAATTTGCCCCTTTGACCCCAAAATCTTGCACCCGAAGCCTGCTTCCAGACCCTAATCCCCAAAATTCTTGCATTCAGAAGAACCCTAAATCCCTACATCCCGCGACCAAACTGTCTTAAACCCCACAGCGGGCCTGGTAGGAATCATGCAGGGCTTTGTAAGATTCCAGAAGGGCTTCCTTCTGTGAAAGCACTTCGGCTGCAGCCTCCACGCTTCTCGGGTGCCGCTCTGTGTAGTGATTGCCTGCCAACTTTTAAGGTTCATTTTTGTGTAGGCTTAGTTTTACGGTTCATAGCATGCCAAAATCTTTAAGACCCTAGAACCCTAGGGGGGGTTCTTGCTACAGTAGAATACAGTAGATATTCCTTGGAGGTCACGCCGACCAAAAGCATTAACCCCTAGGCCGAAATATTGAAGCGCAAGTCAGGAATGCTGAATCCATCGCACCTGATTTCAGGCCTGTGCTTTTCCAAGCCAAAGCCGTTAACCCAAGTTTTTGACTCCTTAGCCCAAGTCTGCGGACCATTCATCCCCAGCTGCTAGACCAGAAAAAAACCTCTCACTCTAGACCAAACCCTACATGTGATTACGTAAGGTTTAGGCTTCTACTAATGATAGATCGCTTTGCAGAACCCAAACAACGACAAATCCCACTTGCCTGTTCGGGTAGCCAAGTAGTAGCGGTGTGGAAATGCCCACGAGAGGGAAACTGACAGTGCCACATCCCCAGATGGATTAACTTTGCCAGACGCAGTCAGAGCAATGTGGCTTTGCTCTGTTGCGGGTTTCGACTCTCCAGAATCCAGCTGCTGCAGAACATCCACAGCGGTTCCACCAAGAAAGGTGTGGTATTCATCCGAGTCGGTGCAAGCCGCAATGGTGCCTGCCGAAGGGTGGGAACCTGGAATCTCAAAGCTGATACACTTCCTGGGCTGCTGCCAAGGAACTCAAACTCCATGGATAAATCATTATAAGTTGAAAAGGATGTGGATTCTTCAATCGGGCAACTCGACATGGGTATATGATGCTCAAAACAGTCTCCTGAAATTATTCTGACTTAACATGGGCATCTGATCGACTGTGTGGCGGCCTTACTATGGTCCTGAAGAGCAGCCCAGCTTCTGCCCTGTGCTCACCTCGCCCTTGAGGCCCGAGATGCTCTCTGCCAAGTAGCCTCGGCCACTTTTGGGGAAGCCTTCACAAATTGCTCCTCTTTGGTATCCTTTCTTATTGAGCGTAAAAGCTTAAGGACTCAGGCGCATAAGAAGTCCTCATTTCCCATGCTGTTCAAGCACTCTAAAAGCTGCAAACCTTCCTGCGACGATGACCCAGTAACCTCCAAGAGGGGGCTCCTGCGACAAATCTACTGCGCACTGGCCAGATGACCGATCGAAGGACCAGCTGCAAGAAGCCTTCTGGATTAATCTGGTTGCTGGATCCTGTATATGGATTTAGGGTTAGGTACCGATTTGGCCTAGAGTGCCTAGAGATTGTGGTGCAAACTACGGGCCCTTTGGGGGCGATCAACATAATGATGATAGTGGTATTTATGAAGCATACCATTATTTCCAAAAATCCTGTTTTTCTGGAAAGCTCATGGAGAGAAGCCAACTGTTGACCCGAAGCTTGGTGGCACCGCGAAGCGCACTCCGAGGCGGTTCCAGCGCTGCTGGCGTTGGCCGTGCTACGTTGATAACTGCCCGTGACGCCCGCCGGCACTGTGATCCCAAACTCAACATCGAAGGAGCTGCCTGTGCCACAGCTGCTACACCACCAAGCCCTAAGGTCAAGCCTCTTGACGCTCAGACTCAAGAAGCCCTCAACGCAAGCCAGCTGGCCCAGGAGCCAAAGCCTTAAGCTTCAACACCCTAACTTGAGAGCGTTTACAAGTACATTTTGGCTACATCTATGCGGACACTACCCCTAAACCGCAATTCGAAACGTCGAACCCCGCATACTGAACCCAAAACCCTAATCCCTAGACTCTAAACTCTAAACCCTGAACCCTCAATCCATAGAAAGGGAGCCTTTTGCCACACCCAAGAATTCAGCCAAGTCGTCAGCCGAGGCGGCGAGGCTGAAGACCACTACTGGAGCCTACTGCGAGCTTGAAGGAATGGAAATTGAAAGCGTGAACCATGACTCAGAATTTGAGGGTTGGGGGGATGGAAGTTTATGGTTTGTAGGGCTTGGGGCCCCTGTTTTTTGAACGTGCCCAAAGTCCAACACTTGAAGCATCTCGAAGCCCTGAAACCTACATCCTAAATCCTAAACTGGCCTGTAGCCTTAAACCAACCCCCAATCCATACCCCCAAAATACCAGAATCTGTATTGTTGGAATCCTCAAAAAAGGACTGGGGGGAGTTTCAGTCAACCACCAGTTGAGAACCCTGAGGGATGAAACTGGTTATGAGCTTACCGACGCCTGAACTGGGGAGGAACGTGTAACTAGGATTATAAGGTATTGCAAGGATTAATCCCCACTTCCCATTTCCGCGTGAGCAACAACAACAACAGCAGCAGCAGCAGCAACAGCAGCAGGAGGAGTAGTAGTAGTAGTAGTAGTGGTGGTAGTAATAGTAGTATGAGTCGTGGTAGTAGTAGTCATAATAATCGTCGTTGTAGTCATAGGAGTAGTGGTGGTAGTAGCAGCAGCAGCTTCCCCTACAGGCAAACCCTGTACCCCCACCAAGTTTGCTGTGGGATGCCCGGCCGCATTGAACTATGCCCACCAGGTCTGTCACAAAGTCTCACCAAGACTTTCCCCCGTGTAACTGCGGCTACCGTGTACCAACTACATTCCCCGTTGCAGTTTGCACATCCTGAAACCCTGTGGGAGAGTCCTCATTCTTGTGTGTGAAAAAGCTGACGGTTTTGCAGTTTCGTGAAGCGAAGGGGGAGGGGCGGTGGAGGGGACGGTCGGAAAGCATGGCAACTTGCATTCATTCAAGGCGTGGGCATGCCAGGCGTTGCTGAATTACAGCATTTGTTTGATGATTGTTGCGTGAGTGAAACACGAACCCGCTCGGCTGATGCTCTTTAACGCCTAGCCCCGACATCTGAGGGAACCTAGTTGGTGACGCGCGCGCAGATCGCCTGGCGACTTGCGCGCGTTTTTAATGTTTTTATATTTTTGCATGTTTTTTCCGCCTTTCCGCTGACCTCGGAGACCATCCTTCAACCTGTGCATCCGTGCACAAACACCAGTACATCCATGCCCAAACCAGAATAACGTTCGTGCTTCGAGGGCATACGCTGACCAGTGCATCCATGCCGAAACGCAAGGGACTCTAAAGGACATGATCTAGGTGTGCATTTCCGATGTCACGCTCAGCAGTGCCTTGCATCAGGCCAAATTTTATGTACCTCTCGCTCCACAAAACGCACATGATCGTGAAAACGGACACTAGTTTTCAGGGTTTCGCACTACCCCATTTTGCGGCTGAAATCGCGCTAAAACCCCAGATTCGTGCAGATTTTTTTGACGCGCTGAAGCAACCAGGCGCTCTACGCGCGCGTGACCTAGTTGGCAGGAGAGGCGAGGCAGCGCGTCGTCGTCGTCATCATAATATTCATGATGATACTGTAGTAGCAATAGAAGCAGCACTATCACTGCTACCAACCATGTCCGACCGTGTCGTCCAAAACCTCAAGAAGACAGGGTTGTGGTTGAGGTGTGCCTAAACCACGGAGCAACGCTACAACGGTCTAGTTCTTGCAAATTTGCACCCGAAATGGAGGTTACCATGCCGTCCCCAACCACCCCAAAGATCTCCACGCATGAGAAGCAGGGCGGTACGATGGATGAGTTTATGCGGTTGAACACAGTTGGTGACGCAGCATCAGTCCTCGTCGTAATCATCTTGCTACCAACTTACAAGAATAACAAATGTACTATAAACACAGACAACAAAGGCAGAGTGAGACAAGCAAAGCCACGACACTCGTTGACAGGTGCTTGAGTTAAGTAAGAGAACCGCCGGAGCCTGGCTCGTATCCAAGTCGCCATAAACTACGCGGCCTGAGGCAGGTCCTACTTGGAAAGACTTTGTAACTAGGATTCAGGGTCTAAGATGTGAAGAGTCCAGCCGGCCATCAGTACATCATACTTTGGGAATAGTGGTCATACGGCATATGTATGTCATACTACTCCAGCTGAAGAAATCTTAGCCTGCTCCAAGCAAATCTTTTATCAAGGTGATATTTCTTGCGACCCTCTGTCTTGATGCTCCAGTTCTGATTACTGTGGCATACCAGCTATTTGCCCAACTTGCTGCTTGGACCCTGTGCCTTCCACGTGTTGCTCGTTGCTACCACAATCATCACATCTATTGCCATCACAAAAAACTGGATCCGATGTTGTGTGTTGCTTTATATGCTGTTTACCACTTCTTCGAAAATACAGCTGATCAAGCAAATACTTTGGATAAAAAAACACCCCACATGCCTCCAAGTACCTTATGGCGTGTGCTTGGGTCATGCAAGATTGTTGTTAATATCGACGGTACTGGTTCTCTTCTTCCTCCTGGGCACGGAGTCATGATTTGGCTTAAGTATCAATGTGTGCTGCAAATGCTTGAAGTCAAACCCATATAGGACTTTTGCAAAAGAACGGCCGTGAGCATACTTCCACGTAGGATCTTTATAAGAGGGTATTGAGAATCCCCCGACTTTGAAATGCAGAATTGAAAGCCTGGCACTAAAGAGGCGGGAAGCTGGGCCCCATGGTAGCGAGACCTTTGGAATCCTTAGGGGCCATTAGTCAATTACTCTAGCCAGAATGCACAACATAGGACGGAACACACCTTCAAACCTAACGCAGAGAAACACACAACCAATCGAAGCTCCAGGTTCAATGCTTACGGTTGAGGACCAGGCTAGGCCCAACAAAGTAAAACCGTAGTAAGCACAAGGGATAATGGCATTGCAATTGGATGCCAAATAAGAAGCTACACAATCACTCTTACTGGGTGGGGACTGACCGAATTTGGAGTTTATGGAGATTCCCAGAACCCCAGCGTTGGAGATGATCGTGTGGCTTCTGATATCTGGAAGTTTAGGATCTAGCAGTATGGAAAATCTGCACATCACGACAGAAAATTGAAGCAGAAAAGATCGAATGGTCAGGAATCATCGCGCCCAATTTTGTGAACAGCCAGGTCATAGACCACAGATTTGTACGCGACCCCCGCGAGTACTCTGCAAAAGCACGTTCTCTATACCCACATTTTCCTGAGCAACCCTTGTTCAATTGCAAGCTGGTTGCTGAAGGCATACACCGCAATGTTGGTGTCTTCAACTGCCAGACGCGCGACTGGGTAGAGGCCACTGTATCTCAGCTTCTTGACCTGCATGCTATCGCTACAAGTTTGGGGCTCGGGTTCGGAGTCTGTTGCCAACACTGTATACACACACAGAGCTTCAATGGGATTGTAGACGGCTTGGAGTTCAGGATTGAGGCTGGCTGTAGCCCCTCAGTGTTCTAGAGCTGGCCTAAAGTTGCTGTGTATCAACAGATGTTGTTACAGGAGAAGCCACCGGCCCGTTCAAAACATCCCTGTCAAAGTCAATTTATCCAGACAAGATATTTTGGCTTTATATCAGGCGAAGGGACTGTGTGTTCCTGAACCTTGCTGCTTGTAGAGCCCGATGTTGCAAGGTCTCCAAAAAGTAATCTTGCAACACCCTGCGAATCGTAAAAGGCATCAGATGTTAGGATTTAGGCAGATGCTCCTTGCAAACATCAAAACCTTCTCAGACCTCCGCAGCACTCACTCACTCACTCCTGGTACAGAGTAACTCTACAGACCCTAAAAACTTCAGTAGTTGCGATGGTCTTTTGCATTCGTCCACTCTCCTCTAATTCATCAACCACAAGCTAGCTGACTGATATGAAGAGTCATTGCTTCCAGCTGTGAAGTCACAATTAGCGTTCCCACTATCCACATGCACTGGTCTGAGCGCTCGTGATTTGTTGCTATGCTACTGTTGCGGATACTATACGTCTTCAAATGACTACAGTACAGTTCAACTTGTTGACGGGGTGCGGGTTTACGTTTAACCTCCAAAAAGCTTTTAAAAAAGACTGTCCAAAAAATCCTTAAGCACAAAAACCCAATCGCCAAACCCTACCCTGTGACCCAAAACCATGTTTAGTTCACGATGTTATGCCAACATCAAAATCAATGCGCTGATCATATCAATCATACCTCAAGCGGTGGCAAGGCATGCAGGCGTTCTCGACCATATGGGCTTCTTCGTGCTTGCGTCCTTTCCATTACTTTAGTGAATCATCTTTGGGGCATATATGGAGATAGGAATAGTACAACTGAAACGCTTTATGAACAAAAGCAACAGGACTGGGTGCTAAACCCCAAACCCAAAAGGAAGTGATGCCTGGAAATCATCGCCGAGCCCCTCCGGAAGTGCAGCCCCCGCATTGCCAAGCCTTGGCAAGGTTTCAAGGGCAGTTTACGGGTTTGGGGGGTTTGGGTTTGGGGTTTAGGGTGTCTAGGGAAAGGTGCCGGGCTTCAGAGTTGGGGGTTTGGGTTTGGCAGGGACCTACACCTCCAGAATGTGCCAGGCAACTGCCGAACGCTGTTCATAGACAGTTTTTTGTAAGCCGAAGGCAATTCTATGCAGTGTGCTGAAGGTCTGGGAAAACTGAAACCGGTTTGGCAAGCTCTGGAATGAAAATCCACCAGAGCTAACTTTCAACTGAAGGTTTCGGGCAAGAGCAGCACATTCTGTGAGAAGTACCCCTCCGAGGAGTAGATAATCACGTAGCGACCATGGAAGCTGTGTATGGGATATCTGTCCTGATATATGCTCCCTTCCTTTCTGTAGCTGCCTCAGACACTGTCGAACTGCAGCCCTGTCATCAACCTGAGATCCACATTGGCAAACCCCATAAAAGAGATCGGGTCCCAACACAACGACCTAGCCGTCTGCACCCCTAGACCTGAGCCCCAAACTACCAAACCCTGATCCAGGAACCTCTGACTTTATATGGCTTCTGCGTACCCCTTTCCCCTGTGACCTGGTCTGGCAAACCCTGGCCTAAGACTATGCAAGCCACACCTGCCTGTTGCCTATCCTTTGCTTTTCCCGGATGTTGGAAGCCTAGCTACACGCTAAGGTGTAGAATCTCCAAGTCCAAATCCTTGTAGGGTTTAGGATTGATGAGAATGCTCAGGGTTGCTTGGGATTTGGGTCAGAGGATTTGGGCGGGAAGTGTGTAGAAGTTCCAGCACTTGGCCGGGAAACCTGAATCTCCCGTCCCAAAAGCCTTTTGAAACCCCAACCCCACACCTCAGCAGTGCTGTTCGGCGCTGGGCCCCACTGGCCACTTTTAGCATCAAACCAGCACCTGATTTGGGGGGCTTCTCAAGCAACTCATGTTTCTCAGAATTTCTGGTCCAAGGTTTAGGGCCTAGGGCTTCGTGCTTAAGAAGGTCAAGTGTGCGTTTCATAATTAACCTGCAGAAATTCTGGAGAAGAAATTGGATAAAATTGGAAGATTTCGGATTTACTCCCCCTACTGACATCTTGGGAATTCTGGGGCCTCTTTACAACTACGAAGACACACGAAACGAAACCTGCTCAAGCATTGCCCAGCTGCCTTCCAGCCTGAACGGGGATGTCAGCCAGCGTTTAAGCGTGCTTAGTAGGTCTTACTGAGGTAAGTCTCTGGTTCGTTGATTTAGCTGCTCAGGGTGTAGCACTCTTTGGCGCTCCATGATGAATGTATCATGTATGAGGTAAGGTTCAAGATTGACACATCTGGGCGCTTTAGAGCTCAAAGTTCTGGATGAAAAGTTCTCTCGGACTGGCTAACTTCGAATGATTCAGTTTAGGAGTCTGGCAAGAGCCAGAGCATGAAGAAGAATACTTAGGATTTAGGCTTCGTGGAGGCAACCGGGCTTCAAAGGGGACTTCTGCAAATGGATCACAGTTCAGGCCTGATGATGCATTCTCATATGCACCATGTTCTATCCACAAACAACGTCCTGCAGAACGCTACATTCCAGCCCAACCCCAGACACCCCCGTACAACTCCCAAAGTAGAGGGGCAAACTATCTGAATGCACGGGTGCGCAATACAAACTGAATCCCAAGCACTATAGCCTAGTCGTCAAAGCCTCAACTCAGACTAGAAACAAAGAGATCTTAGGAGCTCCAGCTGGGTACCGGTTGTCAACCAACCACTCTCGGAAGGAGCCTGAGAAGGTGCAGGGGTTAAGGGCTTTCACAAATCACTTACGGGGTGCCCCCGCCTGCAGTCAGCGGAAAAAGTCTTGATTCGCCTGTACTCCGAGCAATAGAACCTTACACTCTAGACCCAAAACCCTACTAAGGCCCAAACCCTACTAAGGCCCACCCTCAGCGTTTGCTTGAACTGCTTCTGATTCAAGAAGCCGTCACCGCGGAGCTCGAAGGAGCCAGTGCCAATGCCTTCGAGGTTCAGCAGTTAAGGTTCAAGGTTTAGGTCCGAGAGTTTCGTTTAGGATTAGTTTTGTATTTAGGTGTTTGCAGCTAAGGGCTTGGGGCTGACGATTTAGAATTTAGAGGTTCAGATTCTGTGAGGGCCGTTTGAACATCTGACCTCAGGACTTTTGAGCTGAAGCTTCATGTTTCGTACGTGTTTTATGGATTCGCATCTCGCTCTCACAGCTGGGTGTGTAGGGGTCAGGGCGTCGGAATTTGGATTTGAAACTGAAGATTTTTGAAGTAAGGGATGAGTGGGGGTTAGGAATTTAAAGTCCATTCTGAAACCCTCAGCCTTAGAACCCTGAAAGGCCAAACCCTGAGCCGGAGACCATCACCCCTAAGCCCTCAACCTGCCACCCTAAACCCCCAATAAGTTTCAAACCCACAACTGTCAACTTAGGAGTTCTCGAAAGGCTCTGTTCGCCTCCAAGCGCCAAACCACTCCGCAAGCCCATCGAAGGAGATGCATAGCGCGGGCTGTGCGCGGACGTGAGGCCTTCCAGGTTTGGGTTCAAGGTTGAGGTTTCATCTGGGACATCTCCGGATGAATGTGCCCCTACAAACGGAGTCCCCCTTCTATACGGTCACATCTTGCATATACAGAAACTCCTGCACCGTCTTGGAACGGGTTTGTTGTCTGGGGAAACGGTCGTCCAATTCTCTCATCTGCTTCTGAACTGGATTTTTGGTGAGTAGCTGCATGCATGTTCTAACTCGATGCGCAAAAATCATTCGAGACAATGCCTGGAGTGTAAGTGGGCAGAGGCAGCACGTCCTTCATGAAGCAGCAAGGTTTGCCTTGCGTGATGCAGTCTCCCCACCCTGTGGTGACCGCTGCAGTCCATGTGAATGCCACGCACTTGGGATCAGATGAGCACGCAGTTGCACAAGCTTGGGCCGTGGATACATCAGTTTGGCTCTGTCTGTAATCTCCTCCAGGGAAGTCCACACCCTCCAACCAGTCTGTGGGCACTGTATTGCTGGACTGCTCCTCAAACAAAAAGTTGAACCAATCCAAGTTGCCTGCCACATTTCCTTGGGCAATAGTGTTGGCCCACGCATATTTTGCACGTGTGCAATTTTCACACTCCACATATGCAGTGGCAGCAAGGATATTCAAATGCCTCGCCGGACAAGTCAAGGTGCCTTCATGTAAGAAGGTCAATGATTTAAGGAGACCGGCAAAATCCGAACGTGCCGAAGACAACGTTGCCAGGAAAACCACTGTTCCAAGATAAACTTTGCCCTGCAACCAGTCCTGACCACAACGGCACCGCATGGTGACAACAGGCTGGAAAGGCAAGGACACCATCAAATGTTGTCTGAAATGGGCGGCGGATGGCATGTACGTGACGCCTATTCATGTCAGACATGCTCGAAATCTTGAAACTTGTACAAAAAAATTGCAAGCTGACGAGAATTTTCTTGTGTGCGCCAAATTGGAGTAAGATGCAAGCATACAGGATCATACAGGCTATTTCACAAACTCCGCACATAATTTGGCTAAACCATAGAGCGCACACGCGTGATTCCGCCGTGTTGCCACCAATCATGTCATATGGTCACAAGCGTACAGATGCAAGCATATGATGATAAGGATTCTGTGGTAACCCCACCCCCGCAAGGAAACATATGAGTCTCACATAACCCAAAATTTGTGGCCCGAGAAACACAACCTTACAAAGGTTGGTGTATACAATAGGGTACACAAAAAAATCCGTGAATATTCAAAAAGACATGCCACCCGCAGTTCGTGGCTCAGAGCGTAGGCTCCGGGGATCACAATTTGAGGTGCAAATTCCATTTGTTCATGGCATTTGTGAAATTTGGAAGCTCCAAGCTATTTCGCCGAAGCATCCAGCCTCGAAGGCATTTGGAACTCCCTCTCTCTTCTGCTGGTCACCCACAGGGCGGCCACGTTCCACTCCCAACCGGCGGTGGGCAGCCTAGGCAGACCCAGCAACAAGGAAATTCCATCACGTCCACGGTACCGTAGTACCTACGAAAACTCCCAATTGGTATTTCAGCACAACATTCTCAAAGGATCACAATCGCAAGTGTCGGCAATTCTTGTCGCAGCCGGAAAGGACTGCTCGCCACCGAGAAGGCTGTTTCCCCTTCTACTTGCACGCACTCCTAGTCAGAAACTTCTGGCAGCCAGCCCAACTGCACCTTCCCAGGCGAGCACTGGAAAATTTGTCGTATGTCTGACATGAAAATTCAAGAACCCTCATACGACCATGGAAAATGCCCCAACAAACTCAAACGTAAATTGCCATCGCTCCTTACGAACATGCCATGAGCAAGCACTTGAGCTCGTAGGCCACTTTCACACTGGGCTGGCTTTAGGCGGCCTCCTTTTTTTGGCAATTTGGGACTGGGTGTACTGTGATCTTGTGCTTGCATCTTCATAACACTTCGCTTTTGCTTTGGCTGTCCTCATCAATCCAATGATGGATGATGGGACTTGAGCAGATCCCAGTTTCGTCGCCAAGAAAAAGGAAGGTCCGCTGCTTTGCACTTTTTGCAGTCTGTTGTGGAAGTTCTACACCAAATAATGAACGACAGGGATTCGCGCCTTCGACAGAAAACAATTCAAGCTTCTGAGATGTTTTGTGGACGGGTGCAAGTTTGCAAGTTTCATAGGGGCTAGTGCCAGCCCAGTGCAAGGTTTGGGCAGTGTCGGTGCACACAGTTAGCATAAATCAACCTGGAAATTGAGTCCAAGACCTCCTCAGGCAACCTATGCCCATTACCGCTAAGCAATAAGTATGTTGGGAAATCAGCTGGCCCCAAAGGTCCCTTGCCCCTTCTAGGGCCTGGAAGCCTGTGAGCCAGACATTTTTCCAAGCTGAAAACGGCACTGAGACCAGGAAAACGGACGAGGAATCTCTGGACCATCTCGCTTCTTCTAGAACCCACGTAGACCGCAGGACCAGCGCGGATCCGCGCCAACATCGCTTTCTGATGGCCTTGCAAAGATCTGTATGGAGCCATTATGTTCGAAGCTACGAAAAATGCATGCTGCATTTTCCGACTGCTGCGTAGAACTGCAATCTGTCTTATGCATCCCACATTTTTCGTTAAATGTCTTGTGCAGGTCACTGACTCCAGGATCAAGAGAAGGGCCCAGACGAGCAAAAAAAATAGATTCTGCAGATTGCTTGCTCTGTTGTTCGCGCATGTAGGCTGGGATCTTTGAAGCCACATATCTGTGTTTATTGACTCCGCGCTGATCTGAATACATTTACGCAGGTTCGGAGTCAAAAAAACTTTCCGGAATTTTTTCGACTCCGTGCCGGGGTCGAAAACCCGCGCAGAACCGCGTGGATCCTTGACTCTTGCATGCTCTCTCAGCTTACCGTGAAAAACTTAAGGTCCCTCT
>CAJNIZ010000972.1:0-12477 GCA_905231905.1 Symbiodinium pilosum
GGTTTCCTAAAATGAAGGGTACCTTCAAAGGGGTTCATAGGGTTTCCTGAAATTAAGGGTACCTTTAAAAGGGTCTGTGGGGTTTCCTAAAATGAAGGGTAAATTTAAAGGGGTTCATAGGGTTTCCTGAAATTGAGAGTACCTTTAAAGGGGTCTGTGGGGTTTCCTAAAATGAAGGGTAAATTTAAAGGGGTTCATAGGGTTTCCTGAAATTGAGGATACCTTTAAAGGGGTCTGTGGGGTTTCCTAAAATGAAGGGTACCTTTAAAGGGGTTCATAGGGTTTCCGAAAATTGAGAATACCTCTAAAGGGGTGTATGGGGCTTCCTAAAATTAAAGGTAAATTTAAAGGGGTTTATAGGGTTTCCTCAAATTGAGGGTACCTTTAAAGGGGTTGATAAGATTTCCCAAAATTAGGGGTACCTTTATAGGGGTTTATAAGGTTTCCCAGAATGAGCGGTACCATGAAGGGCTTTATAGGGCTTATGTAAGGGTTCTACTACAGGGTTTAGGGTTCTAGGGTTTAGAGCTTTGGGTTTACAGGGCTGTTTGTTTTTAAACGCCCCTTTGACCTTCCGTTTTAAGGTTATTTAAGGCTTAGGGTTTATGGTTCAGGGTTAGGGTGGTTTAGGTGGTTTCGGGGCTTTAGAACTTGTGATTCAGGGGTTTCAGTGACATTGGGGATAGGCTTTTCTCAGAATTTTGTTGTGGGCCTCTTCCGTGTTCTTCAGAATGCAAATACTTTTTACGAGGCATGAGTCAATAATGATCTGCGCACAGCTCGCCCGTAGTTGCAGACTTCGCTTCACATCTAGAAGTGCTATAGAACCCTGTAACCCCTCATAAGCCCAGTGTGTCTTTTAACTCCCCTTTTGGCCCTCTATGCTTACCACTTGTCAGAAAGGAATGGAGGAAGGGATCCTTGCAGGTGCCCCCATATATATGGGGATATATTGGGATAATGGAAAAAGAAAATGGAAACTAAGGGATTATAGGGTTTAAGTAAGGTTCTAGGTTTAAGGTTTAGGGTTACTGTTGATACTATACTTTAGTTCCCTGATTTGCGAGGTATAAGGTACTTAGGGTCATGCAGGATTCTAGTATCCACCCTATGTACATCCCAACAATTTAATCGTCTTCATTTTCTTGTCTCTCTATTCATTGCCTACTAGCAACCAGCAAGCTTAACCATTTTGCCCCCCGCGTTATCCTAAATATTAGGGTTGTTAGGGTCATATTGCAATAGGGACCTAGAAAGGGGCGTAGTTTTGACAACCCCACATCCCACACATCCAAAAAGAGTAACGTCTTTTTGGCGGTTGAAGCCGGGAAAATTATTATGTTCCTCAGAGAAAGTACTATAGACCAAAAGGAGGATATATTGAGTAGCCCCAAATAAAATACTACTCGAAAGGACATTCCGGACTGGCCTCAAGCTCCGTCTCAGGTGCCTCGAGGAAGTAGAAGCTGTCTCCCGCAGCGGTGATGTTGGTTTGCGCCTTGAATAGGGGCCATCTTTGAGGGAATAGGTTTTTGGGGAATGCGGGCAGAACTTTCAGTTAGGGTCTGGGAATTAGGCTTTCCGAGTTTAGCTTCTCAGGTGCAATTTGAAGTTTCTTTATCAATCTGGCGAGCCGTTCTTCTACTTCTAGCCCCCGCCAACCCATACAATGCATGTGTATGTCTGTCGAGTCTGTCTGTCTGTCTGTCTGTCTGTCTGTCTGTCTGTCACGGAAGTGGAGGTTCCATTTCCATATCAACGCCCTGCTTATGTCAAACTTTTGACACATTTTGTTAATACCCATTGTGACATAGCCGCGCACCTGCCGGGCTATGGTCACTGTAGCTCGGACTACACAGAGCGTCAAAGTCAAAATGTCTGTCTGTCTGTCTGTCTCTGTATCTGTCTCTGTGTCTGTATGTATGTATGTCTGTCTGTCTGTCTGTATGTATGTCTGTCTGTCTGTCTGTATGTATGTATGTATGTATGTATGTATGCGTGCGTGCATGAAAATTTGCATGCATACGTATGTATACATACATACAGGCAGACCTACAAACATACGTACGTACATAGAGATATAGACGCATTCACCCATATGAGCCGCATGGCCCTGACTGTTCAGCCACCCACGACTAGGAAAACTTTGCTGTAGAAGCAGAGGTAGAGATGCCTGGAAATCCATGGCCACTCCAAAAATGAAAGCAAAGGCAGAGCAATCCCTTCCCCCTAATATTTCTCTCCCCCCACCGCCCCCACCCCCTGATATTAAATACTCCCATACTGTGGTAGGTTATAATATATTGGAAGTATTTTACATTAGGGGGCAGCTGGGTTTAATATTAGAGGGAAGGGATTACCCCTTCCCTCATTCCCTAGCAACCCCCTTGAACAGGCCGGAAGGCTTCGCACTCACAGCCGCTTGACCTAGGCTGAGGGCCCCCACAAGGGGTGGTAAGGGTCTTTGGCTTCGGGTCTACTTATGGGCTTCTGCGTAAACTGAGCAGGAAGAAGTGAGAAGCTCCAGACTTGATCTGCGGCACAGCAGCATAGTTTGCTTGCTGGCCGCACGGCGCGCAATTTCCGCAGCCACCGCTGCTTCAAACTGACCGGAGGGAATCATGATCACCAGGACTTGCTCTGCTGAGTTCATGTGAAAAGTCATCTTGCTAGAAGGAAGCATTCGATTTAACATTTAGATGCGGGAACAGTTCCGTCAACTAATTTGGATCCCGTGTTTGGCCCGCGCGCCTCTGCTGCATTGTCCGAGTCCTCCTCGTCGCCCCCGAGGGGCTGCCGCTTCTTGCTGGACTGCCCAGGTGGGCTGAGGCTTCTTCATCCGCTAGAAAGGGTTTCACAGCACAAATGGCTTTTAGGCCTCGCAGGTCCTATCAATTGAAATAATGTTTGAAAAGGTATTTGGGGTGGCTCTATTCTGGGGATGCTTCTGAATACTGGCAGACAGAGAGCGATTTTGTAGGAGCGGCACATACAATCCCAAATCAAGTAGCCTGAGCACCTGTGGTTGTACAACAGATAAAGAAGGAAAAGGTAAGTATAGAAATACTTCTATGATAAGAATGATAACACTGCTGAGAAGCATGCGTGTTTTCCTAAACAACAGAACATGAGGGTCCCAGCAACCTTCCTTTTAAACCTGTGACTCATAGACAACCAGAAGAAGATCTGCTGCAGGCAATAAAGCCCCGGGGGTTGACAGGGGTATCTGATGTTTAGGGTTTGGGTTTCTTTTCATTGAAGCCATAGCTTTGTGTCCCTTACTTTCCTTTGACATCCAATAATGATCGACCTCTCGCATTGCAGCTCCCAAAAAGTAACTGTCTCTCTTGCAAGGTCCAAGGAACCCCGAATCTAGGATACTGATGCCTTTTAAAATACAAGGATTTTGGTAACCCAAACCTCCAAGATTAGGACCCTATGACTATCATATGATGATTATAAGGTTCTAATTTTGAGGAAAGGTGACCATTATCCTTTTATTCTTTCAGGCCACCCCCCTTCGAACCACAACTGTGACCGGCTGCGGACCTGTCTGGATTCAGGAAGCGACTGGTGCGAAGCAACGCGGAGATATTCCAACCTCAGGCATCCCGGATTGAGTAATCTCCTGCCCTTAACACTAAAGCCCGCACCCCCCTAGAAATTCCCCATAAATTCTATAATAATGCATAGAGCATAGGAATTATTTGATGTAGGGGGGCTGTAATATGAGGGGGAAGGGGATTAGTTTCTAAGTAGCTAGAACAGCTACAGAAGCTAACCATATGGATCCACCTCGATTGGCTGCCATTCCAGGACATCTTTGTACCTCAAAAGACCACCATTATGATAGAACTAGAGCTTCTCGCGATGTTAACATTCCTTTGCTCTCCCAGTCGTCCTTTCATCGGAGCCTCTCCAGCTGCGAATTACCGAAGCTCAGATGCTTTAGGTACCCCCAAAGCCCTCCACCCTGAAAGCAATATAATATAACTACATGTCCGAGTCTGCGAACAATCCTAACAAACAATGACATGACGATTCCTTAGTTGATGTAGGGCTTTTGAAAGTTCTCCGTGGAACAGTGCACTGACTTGGGGTGTTTGCTGGTGTTGTGTTTCACAGCAGAGGACGTTCTGCTTTGTTGTCATCCCCAGGTATAAATGATTCCATTTTCTTTTCCATTATCCCAATATAAACCCAATATAATATAGTAGTTTCCATGTTATTTTGCCATTATCCCAATATATATTGTCGGTAAAGACCTGTTCTGGCTTTGGGTGATCCAAGCACTCCACAGGAAGCCCATGAGCTTACGCTGCGTAGGCCCCCCTTTCCCTAAACCGCCCTTCGAAGCCTTTTCCGCGTTGTTAAAAAGCATCAGCCCTACAGAGCAAAAGCCCCACAAGCACATTTGCCAAGCTTCAGGACCTGCCAACGTCGTCATTTTGGGGACTGTTGCTAAAGAATTGTTCTTATTCTGCAGTCAAGGCAGACGTCGACCCTTACAAAAAAATCGCAAGGCCCCCTTCTTACTAAACCCTGAGCCCCCATCAGCCTAATCTATAAACCCTACCTGTACCTATAAACATATGTATATGCACAGAAATATGTGTATATATATATATATACATATATGTGTTTGCGGCAACGGGTTGCTGTAAAAAGACTCATGAGCACGCCCCCCTAAAACAACATGTACCCATAGACACTTACTTACCCTTTTGTCACACATAGATACATAAGAGGGCTTGGGGCTTAGGGGTAAACAAAGATACAAATTTCTGTATATCTCTGTATGCTAAAAGCATTTTCCTTCTGTATGAAATGGGGGTTTCCGAAAATTAGGGGTACCTTTTTGGGGATCCCTATAAATAAGGACTGTAGTATATTGGGGGTCTATATTGCAGTCCCCCCCATTTAGGGAAACTACCAAATAAAGCCTAAACCCTAAAGCCTAAACCTAAACCCTAAACCGCTAGACAGGCGTCTCCTCGGTCTTCTTGCGCAGTACGGACCTGATCTGCCCAGCGCTGCTGCTCAGCGTGGCGTCCTCCGGGGGTGAGTTGGGTAGCGAATTTCGGGAGATTTTCTGGTGATCATATAGGGGTTTAGGGTTTAGGGTCATATAGTGCATGCTGGAAATAACCATCAAACCTAGAGATGTAGACCTATACTGGTTCCAAAATCATATGTTGAGCCATCGGCATGTCACTCTGTGAAACCGAGATTTGAAATCTAAATGTGGGACAAGATTGATGTGAGACCGTAGAATGTCAGAGAATCGTCCTACTCTTGGGGCAAGCTCTTAGTCCTCCTGAGTTCCCCTCCCGGCGTAACATGATCTGATTTAGAGCATAGCAACACACAAGAACGCAGCAAAGACTTGGGCAGCAAAATGCAAAGAACATCTCCCCCCTAAATGCCATGGTTGCATATGAGTTCCTAAACCTCAAGCGCTAAACGCTGGAGCCCAAACTCTGCGAGCTGAACTCTAACCTCTACGCTGGAAAGCTTACACCCAGAACTCCAAACCCTTTTCTGGGTGAGTACTCTCATGGGCCTCAGGCGGCGGATCGTTGCCTGCTGGGGCAGCAGCATACGTGGGTTTGTCAAGAGTTGAGGCTCTCCTTCTCCTGTAAACCGAAAGGAAGATTCAATTCTAAAGAGCCCAACAGTGCAGGCAGAATTTCGAGACACTCTGTCGGCTCGGGGAAACACACAGGCAAGATGGGGACTTCAGAAATACAGCACATCTGCTGGTAACACTACGTAGTGCTCGCAGCGCTTTGTGGAATATCAGGCCATCTCATACAAAACCCTTGAAAACATGATGACGCCGTAAGTTTCAGAGAGCAGCGGCTGCGCAGCCGCCAAATGCCCCGAATTCCTCTACGAAATTCCCCTGGCCATGTCGCTTTGGACAACATTGCTGGCCTGCTTCCACATGCGCATCGTTCAGGATGGCTTGTGCTTCATCCTCAAAACATTTTGTGCGCGTAATGTCCCACTGCACATCTGGGAAGGGGCACTACAACTTCACTGTGTATAGGCGCAACGACAAAGCAGCTGATCAGATTGGGTGTCAATCACACTACCACCTGTTACATTCCAACGCAAGCTAATGTCACCCCAAGCAACAACACATTGCTCAAACGTTGCTGGCCACTACTACAGGAGAGGTCATTTGACGGATTTTACCAAAAAAAGGAAGCCGAAACAGGTCTACTGAAATGTGGCCAGTCCATGCAACTATCCGGAACTCTCCAAACCAAACCATACCGCTCCCACATAATCCCATGAAGTCGCTGAGAGATCTGCCTGAATTCCTTGCCGAATAGCTGTCTGATTCGGGTTAGGTCCCCAGAAGGACACTATTCAAGTGATTGGCAGGCAATATGGGGGCATGCCCATAGGAACTGAATGCATTTTAATGTCAGAGCCGTCTCGGGCTGCCTCTTTGTGAGATGCTCTCATCCCTAAACCCCACACCCTTTAGCAGGGGCAGAGCGAAAGGGATGTCTGACCGCCAGTGCTCATGGAGGCGGTACCTGTCACCTGAAATCCTAGGATGAGTGTTAAGGGATTAGGGTTTTAGGAAGGTATTTGAGGTTCGGTCTTGAAGGCAATCGTGTTCTACTCTCCTTACAAGTCCCTACCGAAGAACATATTCCCCACACACTCCTGGAAGCAGAAACCGAAAATTCCCCAAAACCCGATCAGGCCGAAAGACGTAGTCGTCAAGCTTTGCTTTGGCTTGCGCTTCTTGGAGCTCCTCTGCCAACCCCCGCGGAGTTCCGAGAATCGCGAACTTTACATGAAGGATTGCAGGCGTGACACGAAGATTACAGCAAGGTATCTAAGGCTCATGCGGTTTCTGTAGGATTTTAAATGAAAGTACAAAGTAAGACATGCATTAAGGACCCACTAGAACCCTTACCACTGCACCCCATCCAGAGTAAGACATGCATCAAGGACCCACCAGAACCCTGGCCCTTACCCCCGAACCCCATGGCCCCTGTGGGAGGCGCTGTTACCATAATGGGTATATATAGTAACTAATAGGGCTTCCCGAATATGGTAATTTGTATTAAATTCCTTAACAACAACCCAGTTTGGACTTCATCTCCTCAACAGCGGCTTCTGCAGCGCGCGATCGCCTTAAGGAAGCTCTGCTCGAAAAAAGCTTCCACAATCTTGCAGATTAAACAAAGCGTATGTGGAAGTCTGCAGAGAAGAGATGTTCCTCTTTGCAAGGGGAACCACAAAAAGGATTGAATTATTTTGAAGTACAGAATCGGAGCCGCCATGTTGGAACGCTCTTCCTGGCTCACTTTTGAGCTACAAACCATCCTGTCATGAACCGCAACCCCAAACCCTAAACCCTGAGATCATGACAAGCTACCTGGCTACCACTCTTCGGCCTCCCCCTAACCAACCCCAGTCCTCGCTGAAAGGACCCCCACAGGGCTGTGTATAATATATTCCCACATTCCCTACTACAACCCCAATGTATACCCTATAACAACGTAGCAGTTGTAGCTTTATTTCCATTATCCCTATATCACCCTAAAATTTTCCCGTATTCCCTACGAACCCCGCTTTAATCTTTTAAACTGCTCCTGGCGCTCCAAGTGCAGCCCTGTATCTCTTTCTCTTTCTCGAGCTGAAGCTTTAGCTTGGCCACCTTCCGCAGTTGTCTTATTGTCGATACTAAAATCCCGCATGGCCATAGTAAACTCCTGACAGCGGTTATATAAGGGATCATATAGGGGACTACTATAGGGGTTATAAAGGGGGATACTACGGTTGACATTAAAAGTCCTGCATGACCATAATATGCGATGGTGTATACGATAGTACCATGTTTCTCAAGTTTTAGGATACTTAATCAGGCTATCAGCTTCTGAAAAAACAGGGGTGCAGGGTAGAAATTGATTTCCAGATGGGTTGCAAGGAGTGACCAGCCTACATGCCACCTTTCACTACATCCACGTCATAGCACCGGGTTCCGTCATTTGGGCTCCTCTTGTCATCCTTGCAGATTTCTAGGGGACTTTCTGGATGTAAGGAATTACTTCAATGCCCATCACGAAACACGTTTTGTTCAAGAGCTACATAAATAGAACGGATGATAGGCCATGACCTACATACCTACGGTGGATGGAGGAAATCTTAAACCTCCCCAATGGTAACAAATACTATCATGCACCAAACAAACCCCCGGTTTAATATGGGGCTGCAGATACTTGAAGTTGTGCAAGATGTTGGTCATCTGTCCCAATAGCTGCCACTGCCAATCTGAAAAATGGGCATGCAGGGTGTTGAGTGTAAGCGGGGAGCAGTCAAAGTAGCGCAAGTTGCCCCCACCAACAGTAGCAAACCCAAAACCCAAAACCCAATCCCCTAAACCCTAAAGCCTAAGCCCTAAACCCTTAAACCCTAGGCCTGTTTGCGCAGTTCGTCCGTCTCCTCCGCATCGTCGAAAACGCGGCTCCGGGCCTGAACGTGAAATCTGGAAAATACACTACAAAGGTTTTCCGACATGGGGGTTTAGGGTTTAGGGGTTAGGGTTTAGGGTTAGTTTCTGACATCAAAGTCCCAATTAGTATAGACCCAATATAATAACTAGTTCTATAGTTTTTGTTAGGGTTGAGGGTTTAGGGGTCTAGGGGGGTTAGTGTTTAAGGTTTACGGGCAATACAGAGGACTCCCGACATGGGGGGCCAAATATTTAGAAACCCAAATATATTCTATAGACCTCAATATATCACAGTCCTCATGATAGGGACTCCCGAAAAGGGGCCCTGATTGCTTGGAAGCCCCATGAGAGCACATACCCTAAACCCTGAACTCCTGAACCCGAGACCCTAAACCCTAAACCTAAACCCTAAACCTGTACAATGTTGAACGAAAAGCCATCGCGTGTGTAGCCAAAGCTCCTGGCCATGAAGGTAACTTGTGGAGCAACTTGGGCCGGGCGGAGGAAATCATTATGATTTAGGGTTTAGGCAGCTTCCACAAAGTAAGGGCACCCCAATATAGACCCTCATATACTATAATCCTCATTAAGGGCTCCCCCAAAAAGGTACCCCTGATTTTGGGAAACCCTAGATCCTAAACCCTATATACCCCCTATATAGCCCCTATGTAACCCCTATGTAACCCCTATAACCCCCTTTAAAGGTACCGCTAATTTTGGCAGACCGCCGACATAGCAGCCAAGATGCAGCATGAATCTTCTGCTTGGAATTGGCCCGGAGCTCTTCTGCCAGCGAGTCACCTTACACCACCAGCAAGCCTAAACCCTACATATCTCCATAGACTCCCACTGTCCATTTCATTCTCCGTTTGCTTTTCCATTTGACGTTCCATTCTCTACCCTAGATCCTAGTCCTTTCTTTGCGTTTTGTTTTGCATTGGTTCCATTATAGTTTCCATTCCTTGAACCTCAAGCCCTATAGCAGTTTCCATGCCACTCTCCATTAGCTCTGCCCTAAGTCCTAAGCCCGGTTTGAATCCGCTTTTCCCCTTAAACCCTAAACCCCTAAACCCAAAACCCTAAGCCCTAAACCCAAAACCCTAAGCCCTAAGCCCGGAACCCTCAACCCAGAACCCTCAACCCTAAACACTGCGGAACTTTGTTGCGCTCCAAGCGTCTTGGCTTCGGCTGGGCTGCTGCAGCTCGAAGGTCCTGCACCTGCATGGCAGATCTATGAGGGTTCCTTGAAAGGGGCTTTAAGGGGTATAAGGGGTTTGTAGGATCCCTTAAAGGGGTTCCAAGAGGTATATAGGGTCCTTTGCCGAGGCTGCGTGGTGAACTAGCAGTTGCGTAGTGCCAGGCTTCTGCAACCCCAAGGCAAGGAAATCCATGCTGTGCATCGAGACATGTGCAAATGCAAAGGATAGTACCTTAGGAGGACCCCCCCTGTAATAGTGGTATATAATAGGAATATAAGAGGACCCTAATATAATCCCTATTATCCCCTATAGTCACTATTACTGGGTGGGGGGTCCACCTAAATAGTACCAGCCAACATCGCCAGCACCCTGGATGAGGTGGCAACTTCTTGCCGACCGCTTTTGTCTGCAAATATCATCCCAGTAGCTCTGCTATCGGGGGAAAGAGTCGCGGCAGATAAGAATCAGCACATGGAACGCTTCCAAGCAGATTCATGCGGGCAGAATTTTCTCAAACAGTAAGATAGTAGATCGACCAGAGGAAACCTGAATCCTGAACTCTAGACCCTGAATCTGAACAGTAAACCAAAGCCCTGAACCCCACACCTATACCCTGAACCAAAGACCCTCAGTTGTGAATCCTAAGCCTAACTTCTAGTGCCAAGATCACGGGAGCACCTCTCGCTGCAGCGCTGCCGCGTCCTCTTCTGCCTTTGTCCTGGGTGAGCTCAAGAAGTCTTAGGGTTTAGGATTTATGGTTTACAGCTTGACGAAGGGTTTTGGGGCTTAGGGATTCTAAAGGTCCACATTAAGGGCTATGAAAAAAGAACTTTGGGGGTCCCCCCCTCAAGGCCCATACATCTTTTCTTGAGCAAGTCCCCTTTGACCACAGCAACGGTTGCCCGCCAATCCGGAACCTTCCCTACTTGGTTATCCTAAAACCTAAACCCTACACTCTCATCCCTAAACCTTGAACCCTAATCCCCAAAGGGAGCCTAGGGGAGACGTAGGGATGGTGTAGGGAGTTTGGGTGGTAAGACAGTACGAATTCTGTCAGGACAGATCTGAGAAACTCCCAATACAGTTTTTGAACAAGTCTAGGATCATCTGGATTCAGGGTATAGGGTTTAGGGTTGAGGGTCTAAACTCCTTAAAGAGGGCTACAAAAGGGTTATATAATAGGGAAGTACTATTGGGGTTATTTCGGCAGATACTGGGAGTTTAGACTATAGCTCACCTTTTCATGAACCCTCCCTAATCAATTCAAAGTTTGCATAAGAAGTATTTCTAGAAGCGGAAGGCCTTCTCGTTAATCAGTACTGAAATTCAAATCCAAAAAGACAACCCTAAACCCTGAACTGCTAAACCCTACAGCCCACGCCTAACCCCTAAACCGTGACAGTCTTGGGGGCAACTACACCCAGAGGTCCCTGGCTCTGAGGTTGTTGCCGGAGCTTTTTCTCCTCCTCAAGCTCTGCACTCGCCTGAAAGTAGCGTCTCTGCTGGAGCTTCTGCAGGTATACCAAGGGAGCAGGCATTACTTATGTAAGGAGCATGTAAGATATTATGAGATGCATCAGGTGAGGGTCCCGTTGTGGGATCCCATTTCATGTGTTGAGGATGCTCCTCCTCTCGCACGAGCCCTTCTGGGACAGCTCTGTACCAAGACACTGTAGTCTTCTAAAGTCTAAATATTCATCTGGGGGGCATCCCGACAGCCAACAATTCCAGACAAAGTTGGAAATATGGACCTCAGCTCTTGAAAGCTTGGCATGGTGGCAGCCATGCATGAAGGCAAAAGTTATTCTGCAGACCATCAAACAATAGCGGCCACAACAGCATGGACATTTCAAATGAAAAAAAAAGCCCTTGGAGGAAGACTCCTAAAATCTAACTTGCAATGCTCATGGGAAGCTGTCTCAGAAGAGGGTACGCGGTACCCTGAGGGCTCGTTGCATGGCTGCTGTAGGGGACTCATTTTAGCTCTGCAATATGGATTCGTTAAAGGTAATTATCAAGGTACCAATTCCCGCCTGCATAAGCGCCTGGCGGAGAGCATCAAGGTTTTTGGTAGACATTTGGTGCTTCACGGACGCCTCATCCTCAGCATCAGGCATGAAAACTAAGTGACCAGAAGATACATGTGGATAATCCTTCTCATACCTATATAACCAGCAGGCGCAAATAATCTTGCTCGAAAGTGGGGGGATTATAGTATCCACGTTGAAGTACTACTCACTTAGTGCCTGATGATTTAGAAGCCTGCGAAATCCTCGTGCCAGGCTTCCCCTGCTTCTAATAAGAACTTACTAGCCCCTATATGACTGCTCTATATATGCCCAATATAACCCTATGTTACCCTTGATTCCGCGCAGAAGCACTCCCAGCATTCTCAAACGCGCAAAGAGGACCATCACAAATCGACACTGAAATAAAAAGGCTGAGGGCTTAGCGCTGAGGAGCAGAAACTGCTCTCAGGACACAAGTTCAGTCACGGCTCGGTGGATGCTGTTGGCTGGGCCTTTACAACAGTCTGAGCCCACTCGATCATCTCCTTCGCATGCAACTGGGCTATAAAACCCCTATATACTATAGCAGCTTCCATGTTCTTTCCCATTCTCCCTATATAACCCCAATATACAGTAGTAGTTATCCTCAAAAAGCTTCTGGGTCCTCTTCCTTAGAACAGCAACTACATTGCAGCCCCTGGCTGGACATGTCAAGGCTTCCAGGAAATGAGTCGCAAGAATAAGGGTTTAGGGTTTAGGGGGGTTACCATAATGGCCTATAATGGAG
>CAJNIZ010000972.1:14130-30406 GCA_905231905.1 Symbiodinium pilosum
ACTAAGGCGCAGGCCTGCCATCAAAGACCCAAAGACTAAGCCTAGAGTCAAAACTATACAACGACCCACGGCATGGATTGCAGGCCCGACGGGAGGCTCTAAACGCCCAAATACACTTGCAACCTCAACGCAACCATTCAACTACATTCGGCTACCTATAGGCCTGTAGAGAGACGAGACCTGGCTAAGGTACCCAAACACTACAGACTCACACCCACAGCGCCGAATCGCGGGTTGACCGGCATAGCCCAGGCATACAAAAGTTCGAAACTTACGCTGCGTCGCTACATTCCCCAGGTGGGTGTCGTATCGGCCAATTGAGAGAATGGTTTAGGGTTTAGGGTTTAGGGTTTAGGGCTAGTCCCCCTTGAGTAGATAGAATATTGGGTATATTATTGGGCTAAATAGGGATAATGGAAAAGAAAATGGAAACTACTACATTATAATAGGGTATACATTGGGGTTACAGTCCCCCTTAAGTAGATAGTACACGGGGTAACTGGGGCTCTTATGATAATATACCCAAAGCTATATTCTATCTACTTAAGGGGACCATAATACTATAGCTACCCGGAACAAACGGCTCCGCCGCAACTTTCAAACAATGTTCGATGTACTTAAGGGGAACTGTAACCCCATTGAATACCTTATTAGAATATAGCAGTTTCCATGTTCTTTTCCATTATCCCTATATAACCCCAATAATAGACCCAATATTCTGCCTCCGCAGTCTCCAGCTGGAGCTCCAGATCCGCAATCCGCCTCTGGCCTCTGAAGCATTGCGTGCACACACCAGGGCCCCTGTTGTAGAGCCCAGAGCAGAGTGATAGCTTTTTGGGGTACATAAGATGACCCTGAGTTTTGAAATGCCGTTGTTTCCCTGAGATGCATGTTTGGCTGGAGCCCTGCGTCTCCTGCTGCGGAAACAGCACGGATAGACTTGGCGTGCATTTGCGTCACTGCCTTCTGTGCAACGTCGACAAGATGACCTCACCACCACCACCACCACCACCACCACCACTGCTTTTTTTTCTCTAGTGGAAGCTAGGTAGACCAAGGGCACCAAACAGCGAAGCCCATGTAAGAACACCCTGTACTCCCCCCAAGGCGTAGGGGTTTTCTGAACCTTAAAACCTATTTTCTAAAACCTACTTCGAATCCCTAAACCCTAAGCCCTCACCCTCCCAAGAAAGGAATGGGGTTTAGGGTGTAGGGCGTAGGGGAAGGATGATGCGCTTGAGATCCCTCATCTTAAGCATGTCCCTGATATAGAGAAGGTTTCTCATTCACCACCACCACCACCACCACCACCACCACCACCACCACCACCACCACCACCACCTACTACTGGCAAGCTGCTTTGAGACTAGCTTCGGTGTAGGGCCTGCGGATTCACCTGAAATCTGGCACCATAGCCTGCACAAAATCCTCGTCAGTCTGTGGAGCACTTGCAAGAGGCCTACATCACAGTGGAGGTCCACAAGACTTCTTCCTTGTTACCCCAGGAACAAAGGAAGGATCATTCTCATGGTTGCACAAGCGAAGCCAAACCAAAAAGCACAAGAGGCTCCATAACGTTCTTACATCATTCCTCCTAGGGGCTCCGAAAATACCCTCAACGCATACCCAAGTTCCCTAGAAACTGTCTGCTTTCCATCTGCAATGCTGCCAAGGTGCAAATCGTCAGCTTATCTTTGTAGACCTTCACCTGCTAAGCTTGCGATTGCCCGTCTGGTGCTGGGGGAATATGGAGAATCAAAGCATTGATATATGTGTATATATGTATTAATACAGATCTATGTATATGCGTATACACCAGGGAAGGTGACAGGGATCCACTCCCCACTCTCCCTTGTTCACGAGTAACTTATGGGGAGCCCTAGGATTCAGGATCTTGGGGTTGTGAACCTCTCTGGGTTTTTGCTAGTGGCGGGCGCGGCGTTGGCACCGCTTCCAGTCCGTTCCGAAAGGATCTTGGCATTGCTGCGTATGCCATCTTAGGGCCGCAAAAGCCTATAAAAGGGTTGAAGATGCCTGTCCCCTATGCTCCGTAGCCGATACAGGATTTTACATCCGCCTCTCCTACGCGTAACTTGCATACGATCCTTCAAGGCTGAGTTACGCACAACGTTCTTGCTGCTGAGAAGCACTCAAAGTGATCTTGTCATTCAGCTGCTGTCGGAGCTCCTTGAACGTTTTGATTTCCAAAGAAGGTACTCTTAGGGACCTTACTTTCAAGTTGATAGGTGTTACGAGTCAGGATATGTAAGGATGACCTTCCAAGAATATGTGAGCTTGTTTGCCCACACATGCGGTCAGCCACATGCGGTCAGCTGTTCAAACGCATCTCACGTCGCTGGCTTAGCTTGGAGAGAGGGTGTGGCAGTGGCTGCTCAGGAAGCAGCACCCTTCGGGACACTAAGGGCATAGGGGCCCTATGAGGGATTATGTATGCGTGCGGGTCATTGTGGGAAATACTCAAGTCATGCTGCTCATGCTTCAAGTTCCCATGCCTGATGTTGTGGTGTTGCACCTCTCCTCCTCCAAATATTCTGTGGGATCGAAGAAATATGCCTCGACAGGCTCGAAATCCTCATCGCCCTCCTGGTGCTTGATGTAAAGCTGGTTGCCTGCAGTTCTGCATCCACTTTGGGGAAGTCAGGCGGCCACATCTTGCAAGACAATTGAACAAGGAGTCATGCATACATGCTGAAACCCTTCCGAGTGGCGCAGGTGTGTGATTTCAAGGAAGTAGGCATACCTGAGAGCTGTCCAGAAAAGGCAAATTCGGCAAATTCAAGTCGGCGGCACTTGAAAACGGCTTTGCAAGCGACAGCCGCGGCAACATCTTAGTCTGAGGCCAACATAACCATTCCACAACAACATGTCAAATGCAGTGTCGAACGTGCCATTTTTTGGTCCAAGCACCGACAGTTGGAGAGCTGGCGAGATCGATCTTTCAAGTGGTGCTCCAGGGTCCTTACATGCTGAAAAGGGTGACTCTCTCACTCGGGCTCAGCACGTCATCATGATGACTCCCGATCTCAGATCTCTAAATTTGCAGCCGAAAATCCTCATCCTTTCTTGGAGGGCCTGAAGCAGGATGGGCATGTTTATTTAAGCCTTCATTACGAAGTTCATGCTGTTCCGTGGGGGCATTGTAAAGATTCTTAGATGATATGTCAAAACCAATGGTCCATCAGCGTGTTCAAGTTTATCACGGAATGACTTTACCCCTCGACCCCTAACTTGAGCAGGACTGAGTTCATAGCACTTCCGCTGCCGGAGTCCAAAGCGCTAGAACTTGTATATCCCCATCAGACCCCTATACAAAGCTATATACCAATTGAGATATATATATATATACATATACATATATCCCTACCAGAATGACCTCTATAAACTAATTACGTACTGTATGTCCCCATCAGATCCCTATGTGATCCCTATTCACTTTGCAGGCTTTGAGATGTTTTTAGCAGCAGTGGCCTCGTTGTATCTTTCCAAGCCTTTTGCCTTCATGACATTCTCCTGTGCCGCGGGTTGGGGAGGACCGGGTCGATGGTGATGCTGAAGCGCTGTACGGACGCAAAGGGACATGAAGTCGAAGGAACTTTGAAGGCAGCCGCTTCAAGCCAAGCTAATGTAAGGCCTAGATAACTCAAACAGGTTTTTGGGGCTTTTGGCCCGCCTATAGCTTTGCTAGGGTTTCATAAGGGAATAACTGCTGTAACCATGCAAGCCTTTGCATTAAACAAGCCAGCCAAAGATGGGCTGTATCACAATAAGCAAGGCATCTCGGCACGAGCAGGACGTAGTGGCAGTTTGGCAAAACTTCCCTTTGAATCCTTGAGAGGGACTCCCATGAACTGCTAGAGTTCCTCTACATGCGTGACGTGCTTAGGGAACCCCTGTATTGAGCAACGCCCATAGTGGAGCCAAGTATCGACGTGCACGTTGGTCCAGACCTTTGGCATTGATTCAACTAGACTCCGGAATTTGAAGCCGACTGCAAGGGTTTCAGAACAGCATGAGTGCCTGGATGAAGTTACTAGACAAGTATCTTACGGTTGTGGAGATTCGCCTGTTGTGAGGAATGCCCCTCATTTTTGGCCTGGCGTCCGTTTAGACTTTGAGCAATGCTGAAGCGCGATTGGCCCAGAACTAGGTTGCATCACTCTCATTCCCGTCAGTTTTCCATGTGTCTCTACAGACATTGAATACTGGGGGTTGTGCGGAGACAGCAAAACATGCAGCAACCTTGCTCTGCCTCATCATCGGGCTTCGGGAATATCATCCCCCATAATGGAGAATCAAGTGGAAAAGAAAACGGAAAATGAAGTGGAAACTGGGGGAATATAGGGATTTAAGGAACTCAGATCCTACTGGCCAGGGCCCCTGCAGTGCCGAAGAGACAGCTCACCAGGGCCTGAAGCGCTTCATCTACCTGGCAGCTTCGCGAGACAACGTAGCGCCTTACTCTCAAAACATCCCAGTCCCTGCACTTGCCCACCCCTTGCCAAGCCTGACGCTAATTACAGCAGTCGAGTACATTTGCATGCTCATGTATGCTCCCTGGTCCATCTCCCCGATTGTCTTCTGAAATCCATGTGCCCCGCGCCATCTGTCTCTCACCTTACGCCCTTCTGCCACTGCTCTCGGACAGCTTGACCTTCTTACTGCTCAACTGCACCACAGGTATCAGGCCTTGTCAATGCGGAGATCCAGTACGAAGTGGTCATGACGAGCAAAGGCCTCAAGCCAGGAGCCCTGTACCCCCTGCACTCAGTCAGACCAGGCTTTCAAGAACCACACCCCCTCCCAAAAAAAAAATTCATGATGAATGCCCCCATTGGGCACCAGTGTTTAATGCAGGGAATCATTTCTATTAGGGGTTGGGGAGGTTGCATTAAGGCCTCGCAGCAGACCCCCAGCCTCCAGGTCCTCAAACTCCATCGGGTTCAGCAATGGGAAGTGCGCCTCTCAGTGTGTGGCGTAAAGAAGGAACCAATCGTTTGAGCTGTTGGACAACTCGCTCTCTTGAAGCAACTGCTAGACCGCAGTCCACATGGACAGCCTGCAGACTCATGAAACCAAACTTCATGCCTGCATCTGCGATCGGCGCCTAAAAAGGCAGATGGCTTGTCTGATCGATACTTGCGGGGGTTGCCAAGACGAGAGGCACACTGAGTGTAAGGGGGCACGGCATGAAAGGCGCCCATTGCAGGGAAACAGAACCTTGACAACCCCCCCATGCGGTACCCGGACCTTCCCCTGCAGACCAGAAACTGAGCCCAAAATCTTGAACCTCTGACCCTTACCTAACCCCCACATCTGAAACTAGCGGTAAAATGCGCACCAGTCCTAAACATTATCCTCTGGATTTAGACCTGTAACCCAAACAGGCCAGCCCCAATATCATCCCCAGTTTCCGTTTAATTTTCCATGTTCTTTTCCATTTGGTTCTCCATTATCGGGGTATCATCCCTAAACCCTAAACCCTAACCATATTGGGGGGTAATATCACATGTTCCCTTTAAAGGGCCCTAGGGTTTTGTGAACCCAACCTCTGGGACCTTTTCCTGGCCTTTTGGCAAACGGCCTCTCCCCTTTCCAGCTGAGAGTTGACCTGGCTCTAAACTGTTTTGGGTTTAGGGTTTAGGGTTTAAGGTTTTGGGGATAATGGAAAAGAAAATGGAAACTACTACAATATTGGGGTTATGTAGGGGTTATGTAGGGGTTATATCGGGGTTATTTTTGGGGGGGATAATGGAAAAGAAAATGGAAACTACAGGGATTATAGGTGTTATAGGGATTATAGGGTATATATTGTGGTTATATAGGGATAATGGAAAAGAAAATGGAAACTACTACAATATAGGGGTTATATAGGAGTTCTATGTGGTTTTTTGGGGGGGGAGTTATCAAAGTTAAGGATCTCTCAAAACAGTGGTACCCTGAGCACTCTGGGGATCTGTGATCAGATTTATGGTTCCTGTCTGGGTCCCCAGCGAACCCCGAAAGAGAGATTTCGACAACAGAACGTCTCAAGAAAGAGGACTCCTCTTTTCAGGGGCTACAGAGATGCATAAGGTTCAGGGTTTCGGAGCTTTCTCCAGGTTGGGATAATCACAGAGGTCTTGGGGATATCTGGGGATAACACGGGGATTATGGCGCTCCCTGCTGGAATTTAAAAACGTGCATTTTTGAGAGCCTCCCTTATAGGTGCTTCTCTGAAGTGTGCTCAATAATGAGGACTCCATTACATGGTAGTTTCCCAAAATAAGGGGACCCCAATATAGACCCCAATATACTATAGTCCTTATTATAGGGACCCCCAAAAGGGCACCACTAATTTTGGGAAACCTCCACATTGGGGTCTGTAGGAGGGGGCCCCATTCGCAGCAAGGTGCGCGTAGCCCTGGGGCATTCTTTGGAAGTTCAGAAGCTGTTACACAGGTTTAGGGTTTAGGGTTTAACGGTTTAGGGTTTAGGGTTTAGGGTTCAGACTCATGGACTTGAGGGTCTTTTTAAGGGACTTTGGGGTTTGGGGTTCAAGGTGAAAAGCCATGGCCACATCTAGAAAACCATAGAAAACCTCCTTAGGGTTGATCTTTGTAAACATTAAACAGCATGTTTCTCAGCTGCCTCCTGATCATCCCTCGCAATTGCCCGATGTTGTTGAAAAACATATGGACTCGTGATAAAGAACCCATGGTCTCGAGAAATGCTTGTGCCATGTGCATCCCACAAAATACACTGTTACGTTTTATGATAGTTTTATGCACCCCACTTATCTTGAGAAACCCTAAATGAAAAAACACACACATGTTCCCTACATCCCCGTACGGTCCCATGAATTTTTTTCCAACCTGAAACCTATACATGTGAGGAATCGCCTATCCGAGCTGTTTCTTAATGTACTGCGAACACGAGCCAGCATCTCACTTATGGTTTTGTGGGGTGCGTATCAGAGTCTTTATGGACTGTTTATGAATCTTGGTGTGTACATTTGGTATCTCACGCACATTCCGATCTGATCCTATCACACATATGCTCGACCCTGAGACCCCTGTGAACCCGAAACTCTCCATCCTAAGCCATACTGAAACCCGAACAGCACTTTCAGTCCCCTGGACCCGAAACTAGGCCCTGACACGCCTGGCCGCCTAAACCACGAATCCGGAACCCTTAAAGCCCTTCAATAACCCTCACTACCCCGTTGGTAGAATAACAAAAAAATTACCGACTCTACAAAGTCTTGTCAACCCCAAACCCGAAACCCCGAAAACCCACAAGCGCGCAACCACGAACAGTCAAGCTTAGGCCCAGGCCTTCTCCAAGCAGCCCTGGAGGATGGCAGTGATGGCAGCTTTCTGCTTCCGCAGGGCCTATTCGAGGCTTCAGTGCGAATATTAGGGTAAGAGTGTTTATCTTTTTGTTGTCTGGTCTTTTTTGTTGTTTGGGTTTTTCGGGTTTTATTGTTTTTGGTGTTTGGGCGGGGGCGTGTTCTTTTTTTGCTCTTTGGGCGCGGATGCCGCCCACGCCCAAACAGCAAAATAAGACACGCCCCCGCCCAAACAGCAAAAAAAACACGCCCCCGCCCGCCCCTTCCGGGCGTGGTTTTTTTTGCTGTTTCTGCGGGTGGTCGTGTTTGTTTTTTGCTGTTTGGGCGGGTGGCGTTTTGTTTTTTTCTTTTTCTATTTGGGCGGGTGGCATGTTGTTTTTTTGCTGTTTGGGCGGGGTCGTGCTTTGGGCGGGGGGCGTGTTTATGTTTTTGCTGTTTTGGCGAGTGGCATGTTTTTCTTTGCTGTTTGGGCGGGGGACGGGAGTTCACTCACTTACCGGTCTGCCTAGCTCGTCTTTAAGCGACCCAACAACAAAAAAAGACCAAACAGCAAAAAAAGAAAACACGGGTTCCCGAATTTTAGGCGGTGAAGGGGTTTGGGATACTGAGTCAAGCGTTTAAGGTTTTTGGGTTCAGGGGTTGACACCGTCAGGTCTTTCGTATTTTTTGTTTGAGGTTTTGCAATTGCAGGGTGTTGCGGATTTGCCCCTCACCCGGCAAACTGTGACGGTGTGAATGAAGACTTCAGTAACTGCGGAAATTACATAAAGCTACAGAAGTGCACCACCTGGAAAGGTCAGGGGCCACATGTGTGATCATACTCGGCAGCACCGTCTTTTGCAAGTTTGCTTCCAAATGACGACTGGTACCCCCTCTTCGAAGCCCTTACACTCTGGCTTTTCGCAACCCTCCAGAAGCTTTCAAACACATGATCATCATAACACCACCATAAGAAGTCTTGAAGCTAGAGCACCTGAAGCCTCTGATGCTGTGCCAAAAAGGCTTCATGCAACTTACCATTTCAAGTTGTTCCGACACTGTTCAGTTCCACATGTTGCATTCAGAGATTGAGGGCCTGGGGTTCTTATCTAATAGGTCGAGACTAGGGATGACTGGGGTGACCTTGTCGCTTATCAAGGTCTTATAAGCTTACTTGTTACGACCTGCTAAGTCCCTCCGACCCTTCGAGGTTTTCCTGAAACGCATGAAGGTCGTCAGACGTGATGACGGGCACGGAGCCTCCCGGAAGCGCTTGTCCTGCCGCACACGGCGTTCCGCATCACGGGCCAGTTCCTCCTGAAAGCGGCAGGAAGACTACTGTTGAACCCCTTTGCCGCAGAGGTCCGATTCTGGCAGGCAATCTGCCCTGCCTGAGAAGGTTGCGGACCGGGATCAAACACGAACCTCACAGGCAACATGCCATCTCTCTGAGTCCGAAAACTGATCTAGTTGCGCAACTATTTCGATTGTTACACATTGAAATATGAAAAGGTAATGCAACCTCAGATCACAGCAAGGGCTTGATCGCACTCTGGCCAAGTCGCGGCTCCAAGCCGTACGTCACCGAAGGAGCATTTCGGCCAACCTCTTCGTCATCATCCCAGTTACCGCCGCTCACGCCCATGTCGCTCGCGTCTCTACCATTTTTGACTGCTTCCAGGAGAGCAGCTATGAAAACAGAACGCAGGAACGCCTATCTTGCAAGGTTTCCAAAAACTTCATTCTAGTCATTATGAGATCTTGAACATTTGAAGGTGAGAAAATCAAACTCCATGTACGTGCTTGAACCATTTTCAGCAGGGTCAATGTCAAGTTGGGGGAACTAGGAGCAGCTCCTTTCGAATCTCAGTGCACAGCCATGGCACCAGAACTGCTTCCAAAGGCAAACGCGAGAGGTTTGTGAATGGGGAGAGCCCCAAAAGTGTCTTGGCTAGACTGACAAAGAATCATGAGCCGGATTGTCGATGAACAGGGCTTAGAATGGTCCTCGTTACTCCCTCCCGGAACTTGTGCAGATGGATTTCAGGGCAACCCGAAACACCAAGCTGGAAAGAATGATGTTGGCTCGATCTCTCGCTACGAACGGAGATCGTGGATCACACCCCTCGGCGGACATGTGCGGACCAAAATTTGGTCAGCACTCATGCCCGGACCGTGGCAGCCACGCCCACTGTTTGGGCATTTCTGCACGCAAAGCCTCTATCAACACGCTGCTGGGCCAAATGCCGCGTGTAACTCATCCGACTCATCCTAGCAGATTGCGAAAGAACGTTGAGCTAGTATTCAATTGATGTGCTGTTTGGCCCGGCAGCGAAAATCTACGGAGCAAACAAAACTTGCAAAAAATGCTGGAGCAACCTGTCGCACTTCAAAGTTGGTTGGCGAAAGCGCTGAGCTACTCGTGTAACTTGACAGGTTGCCAGCACCTAACTTTCCTAAGTGGATCTACCCCCCTGCAAGACACAGGCCATGTTCATGGTCTTCTGCACAATGATTCGCGCTGTGGCCAGCTTCTGATCCATGTCCTGCCTCAGCTGGATGGTCGTGGCCTTGGCAGCCGTTGCCATCGTGTCCATGCACGTGGCCATTGTAACCATGGCCAGCATGACCGTGGCCGTCGTGACCGTGGCCATTATGACCATGGTCATCGTGACTGTGGCTGTGACTATGGCATCCTTGCTCTACGTCTACGCAATTCCACGGATCGCTCCACACAGACCATGTTTCTGGCCCAAGATCAAGCTCTGCATCTGTCAACAAACACTCCTGCATAGCAGCCTTGACAGCTTGCTCATCCATGTGAAGCCCAATACAAACCAATTCCTGCTGGCGATCCCCAAAGGCTTCGTCCCACAAAGGCTTTATGTCTTCTTCCAGCCCCGCCGGCCACTCAGCGCGAGGCATTGCAGCCCACCAGGGCGCGCCCAGACTCATGACAAAATTGCAGCCTGCCAACGCGGCGCTCATCTGTACGTTATGATAACATGCCAGCCAAGCGATGCCCTTAAGGCGAACAAGAGCCTGAAGCGGACCACTGCGCTCACAAGCGGCCTTCATCAGGCAATGTAGCCTTTGAGGATGAAATGGCCTCCTGGCCCGGAATATGAAGGAATGGATGCCATACTCCACAGATTCTGGCACATGCTCCGCATGCCTTGCTTCTGCTAGCCATTTGGGATTTGTCTCAGCTTGCACTATATTGAACCTGGCCACCTTGAAGATACTGGCGGGAGGAAGCTTTGAGAAACATGTCTCCATAATTTCGGCCTTTTCATTGATCTTGGCTATCAATGTGCGTATCTTCACACGCTGCTCCGCTGACACAAGGTCAACCTTGTTGAGGACAATGATGTCAGCAAACTCAACCTGGTCAAACAGTAAAGAAGCAATGCCCCTTGTGTCAGACTCGTCCTCTTGCCAGTTGCGATCCCGCAATGCCTCTGTGGAAGACATCTCTCGTAGGAAAGATTCGGAGTCCACAACGGTTATCATATTCTGTAGGTGCGCAACTTGCCCTAGACTAACGCCGTCATCATCTTCAAACGTGAAGGTCTCTGCCACCGGCAATGGCTCGGAGATTCCAGAAGACTCCACCAGCGCATAATCGAAATTCTCCCCAGCCAGAGATCTTATTCCAGTCAACAAGTCCTCCCGCAGCGTGCAACAAATGCAACCATTCGACAACTGAATCATTGTCTCATCCTTGTGCAACAGTTTAGCCCCCTCGAGCTGCATAGCATCAACATTCACAGATGCCATGTCGTTGACGATACATGCAATTTTCATGCCATCCCTGTTTCCCAGAAGATGGTGCAACAGAGTAGACTTACCAGCGCCAAGGAAGCCCGACAAGACGCTCACCGGAAGTTTCTTCTCGGGCAAGGCCGGCGCCTTCACTTCCTCAGGCGCTGCCGTGATTGTTGGTAAGGTTCCAGCTTTGTCTTGTCCATCTTTGGGCAGAAAACTCATGGTCCCCGTCCATTCCTGCCCGAACACACCGCCGAACTCTGGACCAACAATGCCCGCAACGGAGGCATTTCCGAGAACGATGGCAGCAGCGTGCAAAGCACGGACTTCACTTTCTCGCCCTTGGAGTGCGCGCAAAGCCCGCGGCCAGGTGTACCAATCATAAAGGTCCTCATCATGGGACTGGTCTTCCAGGGGTGTGCTGGGGGAACAGCCGCCAACCAGGACACATTTGGCAGATGCAAAAGGGTGCGTGGAAAAATTCGCATGATAAACATCATGCTCACCTAGGGTGCTCTTAAGGTTCTGCACGCAAGAGGATATATGATCGACTATAAAATCTATAAACCCCATTTGAAAGTATAGGATGCCGATCCCTTCTCCTCGAAAAGCAAAAGGTACCCTGTCCTCATCATCAGAAACATCCGCATCTTCCAGAGCACCTGCTGGCGGGTTGACGGCCCTGAAGCAAATCACGTTCACGCATCGGTGCCCTTTGAAAAGGGGGATGGGCGGAATCTCTTGCAGCTGCTCAATCTCTGAACCTTCTACATCACAAAGTTCCTCGATGCATCGCTGTGCTGTTTTCACCAAATCTTCGTTCTCGTTGGCCTCTACACTGGGAATGCGCATGCCTTTCCATTCTCCAGCTAAACTCCGAACCAACAAGCAACGACATCCACGCAGGACTAGCGCTGCAACTTCTGTACCGGTACCAACTGACTCCGCGTCTGCAGGTTCATCTGCTGAGTCTGGCTCGGGAGCCTGGACATCCGCAGTGATGTCTGTTAATTCTGCCCTTGGTTGCTTGGACCTCCGGTCGAGCTCAATCGTCATTTCAGAAATCCACAATGACTCGCCAGATTCACTGTGGCCAAGCTCTGTATCTTCTGAGATCTGCAAAGCCAGAGACATTGCAGAAGAAGCGGTGGTGCACACTTGAGACGTCACGCTCCTGAAAGCGCCCTCCAGAACTGCAAGTCGCCGTTGCTGGCTATTTTCTGAATCAAAAATGACCTGCAAATCCTCCGAATACTTTGATTTCGGGGTCAAGGTGTAGTTGATGCAGGAGGCCGGTAGTCGAGGATGAAGCATCACCAATTTTTTGATAGCTCCAGGAAGGATCCGGGAGCTGCTGAGCATTTTCAATGCAAGCTGAACTGCACCTTCAGCAGCCACTAACGTAGCGCCATGCAAGCACAGTCGCTCAACGGCACGCGCCATTTTGGTGGCAAGCCCCTTGCCCAATTTCTCGCCTGCCCCTTCGTCATCCAAGACTTTGCAAATGCCCTCCGACATGCTAGAGCATGCAGGCGACAAATCCAAAATGACAACTACTCGTGGAGCTGAAGCTTGCCCATTTGTCATGAACAATTTCTGCATGTAAGGCAACATCAATTTGCAAATCGCATGGTCCTCCTGCTGCGGTTGTACGAGGCTACCTTCCGGCAGGTGCAGCACAACCACGACTTCCCCATTCTCTGGACGTGCTCCGACAACATGATGTGGCTTCACAGGCCCGTATCCTGCATTGAACACATAATACCGAGGCCGGTCCCAGCTCGATTTCTCATCAGAATCCACGCGGGCTTTCCGTGACATCGTGTCACAGCTGTACAAAAAAAAACACGTCTGTCTACGCAAACTACCTTAAAAGCTTATTTGCTGACAAGAGGCACGTTCAGACCGGTTCTTTCACAATCGAAAGATGCAGAAACTCAACTTTGTTGCCGTTGATGTAATTTTAACACCCACATTTTGCCAATGAGTCTTCATCAGAGACTTCACTACCTGCTGCCATCCCGTAAAATAAAACCTTGGGCCAACAGAAGCGCCAACATGCTTGGCCTGCTCGTGCTATACAGGCTACACTAAAAGCGGGTAGGACTGTTGTCACATTGCCACACACCTTTCAGCTGCAATGGGTATGGTGCCTTCAATACAGGGGCATGCAGAAACGCACTTTGAAGTTCTCATGATATGAAGATACACGTGGAGTCAATCACGCCAACGATGGTAAACAACCAAGCACGTGTAATGATACCAGTGCTTGGGCATTCGAACAAATCTGGCTAACATAGGATATTGCGGCCGTGGGCAAACACTAAACCCAAACACCAATATTGAATGTTGTCAACTGGCTGGTGTTCTAAGCATCAACACCATTGCGGTAAACATTGGGAACTATGTCTGTTGCGCAAGCATTCGAACGCGTTTCCTTGCACAGGCGCCCCTACTCAAATCAAAGCGATAACGCTCCTCCACAAACTCCCCAACCATCCCCAAGCTGCACAGGAGTTGCGAATGGGTGGTGGAGGGTAGGTGGGGGGAGGCGTGGGGCTGAGGAGGGGGTCGAGCGGGGAGGAGAGAAGCATAGGAGCGACGGAGGGGGGGGAGGGGGAAAAACACGAAACTCTACGAACATATGATGATAAATCATGACAAGTATGGACCTGATGAAAATGAATGGAACAAAGAAAATTAGGACCATGATGAAACTTGACAAAATCTGATTTGGGTGGCCGTTTTGGCGCCGAGTTGGCGGACTTCCTCCGCCGCATGGCTGCCTCAAAGGCGCGCGCTGCGCCGCCCCGCCTCCGGGCGGCGGCGCGGCAGGCAACCAGCCACCGTTGGGCGGGCATGTTGGCGGTGGCCGCGCAGCGGGCCTTGGCATGGTCTATCTTGGAACTGCCACTGGATATGGCGGATGAGTGCGATGGCACGGAACCGCCCCTGGCAGACGTGCTGGCGGACGCGCGCCACACCTTCCATGTGCCGGCCAGCCGCCTGCCCGCCCGCTCATGAAGCGGCCACAGCCTGCGGCACAACGTTGGGGGCCTTGGAACCGACTGGACATACCATCGTGCAGGCGGAAAAGGCCGAGGAAAAAAAAAAAATGATTTTGAGAGAAAAGTTGATACATGACGAGCAATGCTGGAAATTCTGACAACAGTATAATACCTGCGCAAACCCCAAACAGCATGGATGGAAAACATGCGAATGAAACTTCTAGTTGGCATTCAACGCTGATCCGCTTAAAATGCGTGGAAACAAAAACAGCTACAAATCAATCAAAAAACAAAATTCGCCAAAGGGGCTTGGAAACACTGTGATTTCTTTTATGGTCATTTTTTTTTTTTGTGTGTCATGTGGTAAATCGCACTAATGTTTGCACGGCGATGTTTTGAAGGTCAGAAATGCGACGCGTTGTTTGACAATTCTGATTTCTGCGGACCAACGAGCATGATCAGTTTCGCCTGTTTCGCCTTGGTCCCCGCGCGATTTCGGATGTTTATTTTTCGCTGCCAAACAAAAAAAAACGCGCGCTCTCGCTCTGGAAATCTGTGTTTCCGTATGTTGTTTGTTTTGCATTGTTGCGTGGGTCGTCTTCCTTTTCGCTCCATTACCCCTAACGCCGACAAAAAGGAGATATCAAGCAGACGGCGCATGCAAGAATTTTAAACATGCCCCCGCGCTACATCCCCTTGATTTGTTGAAAACCATGCTCTGGCAAAGCATTCTTTAAAATAACCCTTGAAACCTCGAAACCGGCATACTTCCCATATAAACTGCTCAACAGGCCATGCTCGACTCCTTTTTTGACGGCGACGAAATCATCTAAAACTGCCGCTGTAACACCGCGAAAGGAAAAAAACTGAGCATGCATTCGCTTCTACAACGATAAAACCGAAGTGTCAATAAATGCGCGACTTCCGTAAGGACACATGAGCACAGCATCCATCTTCAAGCCGCATACAGCTACGAGGCTCTGCAGGAAGCTTGCCGTTGTTGTGGGCGGGACATGATGCACCAAAACAACGTACGTTCCTGCCCAGCCCCACCCCACCCCCACCCCCGTGCAAAACATCAAACGTCCGAAGCTATCAACCCTTTCACGGCCGCCTTCGCGGCGAAACCTTACCAACAAGCACAGAATGCCCGACGCATGATGATGATGTTGTTGTCCCCAGTGCTCACTTCCGCGTCCTTCTGCTGCGCGCTTGCCTCTGCCTCTCGCACCTTGCGCTCCTGCACGTGTCGGCGGCACTTGGATGCCCTGGACGACCACCGGGCAGCATGCGCTACAGCCGGTGTTCTTGCCTCACGGGCCATCCCCCTGGAGCGTGCGCTGGCCAGGTTGTGCAAAAAAGGCTGGCACAGTGCTGGCACACGGGTCGCACAAAACGTGCGGCTGGCAGACATGAACCTTGACGTGCCAATCCAAGATGCCCGACGCATGAAGTTGTTTGCAATGCGTTGATGCCACCATTGTCAGCCCTGTGGGCCGTGACGGGCAGCCGCGCGCACGGGCGGAGCCGCGACCTGGCGTTGCCTTGGCCCTCGCCTCCCAACGCAAGAGACGCCACACGTACCCTGAACTTGGCCAGGCGCGGCGCAGCCGCTTTGTGGTTTTCGGAGTTGAGGTCGGAGGCCGGTGGGCCCCAGAAGCCACGATATTTGTCCGATTGCTCGCTCGCGTCCACACGGCTGACGTCCCGGCCTCCGTGTACCAGCGAGAGCTGCAAGGGTCCTGCGGTGGAGCAGCATCTTGGCGACTGCGGCGCAGCGAGCCTTCGCTGCGTCCTTCCTTGATCCCCCGCCTGGCCATGAGAGCAGTGCTGGTGGGCCCGATGCACCTCTGCACGAGGTTCTGGCCGATGCCCGAAGGCAAAACACGCCGCCGAGCAGCCGCCTGCTTGCACGCAAGGCGTGAGCCACGCTGCACTTTTCCCTGTCCCCCCTACGCGCCATGCACTGGGACAGCGAGAACAGCAGGGAGGAAAAATCCAAAAAAAAACACGCACACACACACACACACGCACACACAATTATCGCGAGAATTGCCGCCAGAATTGCCGGCAGCGCGTTCGCCATCCCACAGGGCACGGGCACCAGTCCCCCCCAACATCCACCTTAGACCCAGCCACCAGACTAGGACCCCCCTAACCAGACCACAAGCCC
>CAJNIZ010000973.1:0-15610 GCA_905231905.1 Symbiodinium pilosum
CTCTATTTCCTTGATATTTCATGAAGATTCGTATAATAGTTGCTCATCTTATAAGAGAATATCATCGGATCGTTCTGAAAGAATCTAATATGGCAGAAGATATTCTTGTCTCACTAGTGGTAGATATATTTCTCATTGATCTTTCTTCTGAAGCTCGTCAGATTCTCGTAATCCTAAAGGAATTTGTCCAAATCAAAATCGCCAATAATTCCAATGATCTGCATAAATTTCTCTGCCCCAAATCGGATTACCTCGCGTATCCTCCCGACCGCCCTCTTAGCAAACGTCCGCCAGAGAATTTCTTGCTGCCAATGCGTTACGGTGCTTTCTACGGCATCTAGAGTACGCGCGATCGAAATAGCCGCAAATGACCGCACCTTAATATTGAGATATATAAAATTTCTCATTATAGTAATGATAATTTTTTTCCTTTTATCAAATATATCATCTTATCTATCTAAAGGTCTATATTCTCATCAAATCATATCTCAGAATTATCCGAATGATTTCTGCGATTAAAATTTCTAAAAATTTGATATTCATTCTCATACGAACTAATTCTCATATAGATATAGATTCTAGATGCCCTACTCTAGATCAAAAAATAGAATTCAAATGGTCGTGATCTAATCTTAATCTTCTAAGCTATCTAAATTCCTATTCATTTATTATTTTTTCAACTTCCTCAGGATTAGAATTAGATTCTCTTAATTCTAGCCATAAAATCTGAAAAAATCTCTATAAGATCGGGGTTCGATTCTCTTCGCCTAGCGCTTTAAATCCTAAATAACCTCGTGAGGGTTGGGGTTAGGTTTGTATAAGATTCGTTCCAGATTCTCCTAGCAATTAGTTCTAATAAAACCTAACAATCTCTTCATCATTGGGTCTCAGTTCTCCTTTTGCGAGCTTCCGACCTTTTTCTTCTTCATGGGAAAGAAATCCTTAACCCTAAGCCCTGAACCCTAAATCTGTCTTATCATATAATTGTATTACAACCTAGTAACCTTCATACCAGGGGCTTCCAGGTTCAAGATTTAGAATTCGGGCCATAGGGTTCGATTCGGGCCGTAGGGCTCGGACTCTAGGGTTCGAGGTTTAGGGTTCGAGGTTTAGGGCTCGGGCTTTAGTCTGGGCTTTAGGGTTCGGCCTTTAGGGCTCGAGCTTTAGGGTTCGGGTTTTAGGGTGCGGGATTTAGGGTTAGGATTCAGGCTTTAGGGATCTTTGTTAAGATTCGGGCTTTAGGGTTGATTTGGAACACAGACGGAACAAGTTGAAGGTAATAGAAGGCTTGCATAGGTTTCTTAAACAATCATGTTGGACCCACTGGGCGGGTGGGTTTTTCCATTATTTGATATAAAGCTGCTCAAGAAGTGACTGCATTGACTTGAGATGCTGAACCCTTAGCCCTAAATCTTGCAAACCCTACACCCTAAAGGTTTATCTAAGCTGGCTGGCAGGGGAGACCTTGGCTTGGGGTTTTGGAGGGGCTTTAGGGCTTTCAGAGTTTAGGGTTTAGGGTCTATAGTTTAGGGTCGAGGGTTTAGGGTCTATACGGCTGGGAGGGGTTACTATTTCTGGAAACTCTCCCAATCGGTCTAAGGTTGAAACCATGGACCCCTAGTATGGGCCCTTAACCCTGGGATCCTTATATACCTACTATATACCCCAGATGTACCCTTAAGGGTCCCTAAAAACGCCTAAGGGGCCCGTAATATATGGGCCCATACTCCTAACCTTCGAATCGGGGGATCGCGAGCGAGGTTGGGAAAAGCCTATGAAGCTTCTCTGGTTGCTCGCCGTGCATCTGAGCGGCTTGACGGTTAAATGACTCCTTGCCAAACAGATTTACAAGATCCTATACTACACCCTGCCCTTACTATCCCCTCCCCCAATAAACTGCGCTAACTAGACCATGATTCAGCCTTGTTTGGGGTCAATTTTTGGGAAGGGAAAGCCCAAGACCCCATAACTGATTGGGTGCCAGATCCCTCTTCCAGAACTTTAGGGATCTTAGCGTTGGGAGTTTAGGGTTTAGAGTTTAAGGTTCAAATGTTTAGGGTTTAGAGTTTAAGGTTCAAATGTGGGTAGGGAGATTGGCAAAATTATGGCCCTTTTTGGGGTGGTCCCTGTAATGAGGAATATACCTTCTTGAGGTCTATGTTCGTGCCCCGCATTCCTCGAAATCCTCACGTGGACCGACTAGCAATCATGATGCCACATGCGCTCGCTCCCCAAAATTTGGCTTCATCAACTAAACCTATGGCCCCTAACGTTTTCTGGGCTAAGCTCAGAAAGACACTTTTTGGAAAGTAGGTCCCCCTATCTGTACCGGAATCCCAAAAGTATGTAATGACCTTTTGGGTTGTTTTAGGTGTTTTGAGCTATTATTTTACATGCTTTGGGGGTTCAGGTCTTCCCTACTCAAAAGAATTCTCCTGAAGAAAGGGACGCCAAGTGTTGGAAGGCCCCACTTGAAATTCATTGGCACCAGTCATACTCGTAGGTAGTATACAGGACCTTGTGCTTGCGCAACAAAATGGGACCGGAATTTGGTAAATCAGTCATAACTTTAGTATATACCCCAATATATAACCTATAATCCCTATAGTTTCCATTTTATTTTCCATTATCCCAATATAGCCCCAATATTTTTTGGAGCTGGAGCTATTTGCAATCGCAAGCTCGCAGGGTTGGCAACCCGATCTTGTGTGAAAAACGTGAAACGGTAAGAGTGCTTTATGCACGGCTGCTTGCCAGCATGCATCCGGACGTGACAGCATGAAGCGCGCTTCAAGATTGCTTACCAGCACAAGCATATCCTGAACTGACACCGTGAATGCGAAGGTATTACAGTTCTCCTTGTGTTGGCGCTAAACCTGTCACACGGAAGGTTGTCAAAACTACAGTCCCTTTTTGGACTGGATTTGCTGCTGGCATCCCTTCACTCCACGACATGGGCAAGTTTACGCCGGCACCTATTATCTGTCATAGGTTTTAGGATGTGGTGTTGGCTTCACACTGATTCTCCCAGAAAACTGTGCCCCAAACTTGCCACAGGCTTCAAACTTTCCCCTGTACAGTAGCAAGCTCATGAGGGTCTAGGGTTTTCGGGTTTAGGGTTTTAGTAGGGGGTGTATGTGTAATGTGGCAGATCCTCGCTTAGCTCCGTGAGCGCTCATCCAAGAGAAGCTTGTTGTTGAGTAAACAACATCCCCAAATAGACCGGGCCCTAAACCCTAAACCCTAAACTTAAACCCTAAACCCTAAGCCCTAAACTGGGGCGCACAATAGCTACGGTGAGGATGCAGTCCTTGATGTATCTTACAAGGGAAACCGTCTATAGACCAATAGACCGAATAGAGCTTCGTGGTTGCAGTGAAGCCTCAAAGTGGGTAAGAAATACCGGGAAGTGCTCTGAGACCCTCCGACTACCCGCCATTAGGGCCTAAGTACCTGCTGTTAGGGGCTACATATCCCCACTTAAGGGTATATGCTAAGAGGATTTAGGAAGCGACAGAAGCCGGAGTTGCAGGTTCTGATTTAAGGGTACCGGGAGGATGTGCTAGCGGATGCCGAAAGCCTTTTTCTTGGTTGGCCCTAGGAGCCCTGTGAAAAACATTAGGATATAGCGCTCTTATGAAACCAAGAAAGGAAATTTAAATGGGGACCCCAACATAGACCCCCAAATACTATAGGGACCCCTAAGAGGATGCCCCTAATTTTAGGAACCCTAAGCCCTAAGAAGTCGCCTGGGCTCCTTAGCGTCTGAATGCTGTGGACAGCCACATGTTTGACAAGGGCAACGTGTGGCATACCGAGCTTTTGGGGATATGTAGCCCTAATAAGAGGTACCAAAACCCTAAACCCTAAACCCTAAACCCTAAGCCCTAAACCCTAAACCCCTGCACCTTAAGCCCTATGGAGGGTAGTTGGAGGGTCTGAGTTAGGACAAAGCCCTAAAGTAAATCTCGGGCGCCCCCGTCAACATGAAACCTGAAAAGCGGCCCTCCATAGATTACTATCCTTTGAAAGAGGCGTAATCCATAGGGGATTGTAACATCCCCAGCATCTCCAGTAGCCCAGGACTTACCTGTTTTTTTGTACAAAGAACTTAGGACCCCAAAGCGGGAAAAAGGGCTTGCTCAACCCCTCAGATCCTAAAGTTCCCTCGGGAAGCCTTGACACACCAACTTTCAATATCGGACTGCGGCCCCTCTACAAAAAGAGGACCCTAAACCCTGAACCCTAAAACCCTAATCCTACACCCTGAACCCTAAACACCAAATGTTGTCTGGAAAACATGCCTAGAAGTGGGAGTTTCCTAAACTTGGGGTCCTCCTCATACACCCCCGCCCACATCATGTGTGTTTTTGTATACATATAGTCCTGGTTATAGGAAGCCCCAGCCCGTTTTTGGAGGCTCTAAACCTTAAACACTAAATCCTATCTCCCAACTTTCCCGTTTACAGAGACCCAAACCCGTAACCCTAAACCTCAAACCCCCTCAGCCCTAAACCCTAAATCCTACACCTCAAACCCTAAGCCTCAAACCCTAAATCCTAAACCCTAAACCCTATCCAGTTCTACAAGGTCCGCAAACTTTTTTTGAGCATGGCCTCGTCTTGTCGGCCATCTGGGGCAGCAAGCCTAGGTTTCGCCGGCGTGTAAATCCAGGTTAGGGTTTAGGATCTAGGGTTTAGGGTTTGGGGTTTATAGGGTTTAGGGTTCATAGGGTTTAGGGTTTAGTTAGGCTTCATAGAGTTTAGGGTTTAGGGTTTAGGATTTAGGGTTAATGTTTACCTGGAGCCCGGATGTTCTGCCTCCTTGTAGGGCTTAGCAATTTTTATGGGGATCTTCTAGGATTTATAGCCTGTTTCGGGTTTAGGGCTCAGGATTTACAGAGCTTCGGATTTAGGGTTTCGGGTTCAGGATTTATATGATTTAGGATATAGGTCTTCGGCTGTTTAATATTTACCTTGACCCTGGATGTTCGGCCTCTTTATGGGATTTATCGTTTTTTGTAGGGATCATACGACTCCATCGGGCTTAGGGTGGTTGGAATAACGTAAGAGCCTACTGATGTAGAATGAGGTCTTGGGGTGTATTATACTGCATAATTCTCTGAGGGTTGAGAGGGATAAGACAAGTAACTCTTCAGGCGTCTGCAGAAGATGCTGCTTTCGGCTCCCTTACTCTCTTCCCCAAGACCCAGGGCCAAAAAAGGTTTAAGCTGTATTCTACAGACCCAAAAAGGAAGCCCAACAAGGTTTAAGCTCTTCTATGGGCTACGTAAGCTTACTACCCTCCTTACTGCGCCCCTAGATTCCAGAAAACTAAACTTAAATCATCCCAGAGTTTGGGGTTTAGGATTGGTTTAGGGTTTAGGGTTCAGTTTTTAAGATTTAGGGCTTAGAGAGGCTGCCCTCACATTTGAGAAGCCCGCAAGTATTTTGAAAGTCACTGGGCAGGTTAGATGCCATGAGCGCTCAGCTGGGCGCAGCTAGGCTTGAACCCGCTGCCCTAGACCCTAAACCCTAAATCCTAAACCCCCAAAACTCCCTAAAACACTAAATCCTATACCGTTAATCCCAAAATAAACCTCGTTAATCCCAAAATAAACCACTAAGCCCTGACCCCTAAAGCCCTAGCAGAGACTTTGGGGCTCTGAGAGTGAGGGATCCAGGTTGGGGATTAGGGTTCAGGGGTTAGGGGATCTAGGGTTGAGGGGATTAGGGTTTAGGGTTCAGGGGTTCAGGGGTATAGGGTCTAGGGGATTTAGGGTTGCGGGGATTAGGTTCAGGCCTAAACGGTATAGGTTTCAGGGGATTAAGCACTCATATTGCTGCTACTGCTATTACTACCCTTCCTACCCTGTCTGTCTCCTTCCAACGACCGCGCTGACGACCTCTGTTCTTATACCATATCACTGTGGTTCTCACGAATACAAGTGCCAACTACAAATACGACGACTATTATATGTAATTTCTATTGCTAGTATTATCATGAACCACTTTCGAAGGAAAAAGATGATCTGCAAGCTCAAGCACCCGGAGATCTGATCTCCTGGGCCTCGATCGCGTTTGGATCGTCGCCTGCGGCACATCAGTTGCACAGGGCTTAACAAGGCGGCAATGGGGAAAATGGCGGATCCCGCTCATGCTACCCTCATAAATACCCTATTATGCTATAGTAGTTTCCATGTTCTTTTCCATTATTGCTATATAACCGCTATAGTCCCATTCATTTTTGCCTGGGATTAGAGACCCGGTGGGCGGGATCTACAGAGATGAAGAGTCGTACCCTGCCTCCATGGGTGTGGAAAATCAAGCAAATATGCAGGGCAATGGTAGACTTACCTTTGGGTACTGCCCCCCCTCAGTAACAGCTGGATAATAAATATAATATGGTTATATATAGCCCTTAATGGGACCCCTAATACAGACTGTTACTGGGTGGGGGCAGTACCCAAACTTACCTGGTATGGAGATGACATAAAGCACTTGACCATAAGGCACTTCTGTGGATTTGCCGAGATTTTTACACAGAGATGTGGATAGAGGATATGTGCCAACAAATCAACAGAGTATCCTTCCTAAGGAGGGGATATATAGGGTATATGGTGTGTGGGGACCATTTCAGGACTCCTATAATACTTTTGGGTCTATATTGGGGTGTGTTTTCTTGGGTTTGTTGAAGGGTTTGGAAGGAAATCAAGCCTCTTGATGGGAAATTAGAGACCAGGCTGGCATCCCAATCTCTCCCATCCCTGTGATTGTTGGCAATGTTGAAACCAGTTTAGGGATTATGTATGGGTTATAACAGGGGTGATATAGGGATAGTGGAAAAGAACATGGAAACTACAGTTTAGGGTTGAGGGTTTAGGAAAAATGGCGGCAGGATTGTTATGAGGACACTCACCATGCCTGTGACTGTTGGCACTTTCCAAAGCTGCGCAAGGCATTTGCGATGATTGCCACCGGGACAACCGCAACATCAATCCTACCTCTGTGGCCTCACAAGCGAGGGCAAGTACGTGACCTGGACACCCACCATTCCTGTGACTGTTCTGGCGTGTCGGTCAGGGGACTTTGCAACGGAAGGGTGCCGACACGGCAGCACCGAAGCAGACATAGATAGACATAGGTTATACATAGGGGCTAGCAGGCGTTGGGGCTCAGGTTTAGGGTATACCTGGATCCTCAGATGTTGCTCCGTTTGTGTTTGGTACATCCCACAAAGAGTCCTACATTGCAGGCTCCAGGTAGACCCTTAGCATAAAGCCTTCACATGATTGCTATGGAAAATAAGTCCCCCACACCCTGTAGGCAGCGCAGTGAACTTCGACGAAAAGTAAAGCAGCAACGGGGGTGTGGGAGTCGCGCCAGCAGGTTTCAGCAGTCAACAACTCAGAATTCATAATTGTCATAGTTGTTCTTCTTCCAGGTGTTCTTAATAAAAAAAAAAAGGACGCGTCCACCTTCGTCGTTCTGACGATGTCGCTGGTTGCAGTGGCTAACAAAGAATTTTCCTCAGTACCCTTAGGGTTTGTGCCCTTGGGTTTGGATCCATGCACGATGGCATTTAGCCAGTAACAACTAGGGTATTTGTGCAAACATTACGGGCACAAACTTAAAGCCTAAATCCTACACCCTTAGCGCATGCAGGGCTTCACACTGAACAACTTCCTTCGAAAAGCGCAGCTCAGATGCAGCGTTGAACACTAAGTCCGTATGAGGTATAGTCAAAACTCCTTCAAGGGGGGTTGTAAAAGAAGGGAATCATATAGGGTTTAGGGTTTAGGGTCTAAACTCCTTAAAGGGGGTTATGTAACGGATTATAGAGGGGAGTATTATAAGGGCTAATAATTGAGGGGGATACTGGGATTACACTATAGGGTAAGGAAAGGAATCGTTATTCTGTTGACCTCTAAGATATGTAAGTCTACTGTATGTCAGAAGCATCCTTATTGTGGCGACCTCCAGAAGCGCTTTCGAGAACCCTAAACCCTAAACCCTAAACCCCAAAACCCTAAAACCCTAAACCCTTTCGAGAAATGTAGGGGGATCTGGCCTCGGACGACTTGACGGTTGTGCAGACTGCGGTGCTTGCGCTGGCAGCGTTGACCTTCGATAGCTGACAGGCTCGATCAAGAATTAGAGCGCCATGCCCCAATACCACTGGGAGTCATTGGAGTTTGGAGCCTTTATCCAAACTAAAAAACCTACAGCCCCAAATCCTGAGGCACTAAACCCTGACAAGCACAAACCCTTTGAAGCCCTAAAGCCTACAAAGCCCTAAACCCAACTAGCTGTGAGACCCAGCACACGTAGCTCAATCAGGCAGCGCTCGCTCGTTGAGGGCCGCCAGTCGCCTGGGCGTTTCCGCCCGCGGAGGTGCCCTGAAGTCCTTACCGGCTGTCAGTAGGTCCAGGGTTTAGGGTGTAGGGGATGGACGAGCGGATCCGTGTTGTTTCCCTAGAGCTCCCTAGCATATAGTCAGTAGTTCCCGTTTTCCTTCCCCGTGCTCCATTCCCCCTACAAACCTTTAGGATCCCTACATATATACGCTATATATGCAGCCATAACTCCTAAATGATCCCTAAATCGAATGTGTCCTAAACCTTCAACCCTAAACCCGAAATCCTTAACCCTAAGCCTTAAACCCAAAACCCTAAACCTTAACCCTAACCCTTAAGCCTGAAACCCTAAACCCCAAAACCCTTAACCTTGGGTCAATCCCCCACCCAGTAATGGGTACCACAAGGTACTATTGTAGGTATATTAAGGTCCTATTGACTCCATATTAAGGAGCCATTACTATAGGGGGGATTGACCTAACCTTAACCCTAAACCCCCAAACAGCCAGCAAGAGTCTGTCATGTGTAGAAATAGGAAAACTGGCTCGTTGGCTTCCTTGCGTTCAAAAGGGGAGCTGATGGTCACCGACCTCAGCACGTTGCTTTAGGGGTTTAGGGGGTTTAGGGTTTAGGATGTAAGGTTTAGGAGGTTTAGGATTTAAGGCTTAGAGGATTTAGGATGTAAGGTTTAATGGGTTTAGGATGTAGGGTTTAGGGGGTTTAGCGGGTCTAGGGGGTTTAAGAACAAAAATTCTATTCCCGACATAGACCTGTAGGAGCCCTGCACAAGTTCACACAACCGCCTGTGAGGATTGAGATATAGATCCCTGGTATCAAGTCATGAAAACCCGAACTATAGTCCCCCTTATGTAGATAGAATATGGCTTTGGGTATACTATAATAAGATCCCCATATACCCCATATTCTATCTACTTGAAGGGCCTATAATCCCTGAACAACCTAGAACACCCCGTAAGCCCCTAGGGGCCAGCGACTTTCTGGATCCCCTAAACCTAGACTAAATCTCAAACCCTAACCCTAAGTCCAAACCCTGAGCCCGCGACCATAAGCCCGACGCCACCCTAAACCCTAAATCTCTTCTACCAACACAGCGAAGGCGCCTAGATAGAAGATGTTTCCTGGACTCACCGAGCGCACGGAACACCAATGGAGGCAGCGCCTGAAGCCCCCTACCCCCTAGTAGCATGTATATATATATATATATATCTACATATAGCTGTATATATAATACATATACAATATATATATATATACATATAGCTGTGTATATATATATATGTGTGTGTGTTTGTATCTATTTATTTACTTGTTTATTTGATACCGCAAAGTATCTGCATTTGAATTTGTGTATCTATGAACATCTGCCAATATGTATATCTGTATGTACGAATGTGATACTAGGAAATACATGTGCACATCTGCATATGTATATGTGTACTCGTGGAGCCAGCGCCTAAAGCCCTCAGGCCCCTACCCCCTAGGAAGATGTATATGCCACCAGGAAATACATGTGTTCACATACACACCTCCTACACCTCTGTATATACATATATGTGTATACACGCTCCCAATTTACAACATTTTCCTATCTGTTGTTTGGGGGGGTGGGAGACTCCTGCACATCCAGCAAGGGAGCCATGAAACAAAATGCCAATCGGGTCCCGCCTGCTTCTGCGCAGCCTGGCAAAAAAAGCAAGCTGCCGAATCCGCCAGCATTATATGGTAGTCTCCCTATACAAGGGGACCCCCATATAGACCCCAAAAATACTGTAATCCTCATTACTGGGACCCCCCAAAAAGGTATCCCTGATTTTGGGAAATCTCCATGTCAGGTTTCAAACTCATGGTTTGGGGCTCAGAGCTTGGGGCTTCGTAACTCAGGGTGGGATTCTAGTCATGAATATTTTGAAGCACATCTGGCTCCTAACTGGTTACCGTTGGGAATCCGAAGTTCCTTCCTTTCGGGGCTTTAGCACAAAAATACGGAAAAGGTAGCCAAGCATCATGTCCAACAAGGGTCCAAACATTGCTATCCGAAGCACGTGGACCAGCTTGGGTAGATTTCAGCGGACCGCCCCAAAGCACAGACCCCCTACAAAAGAACTCCTTCAAAGGGGATGATGCAACGGAACTCAGGGTTCTTACAGGGTCTGACCTATCTGGGGCTGGAGAATGTATGAGCAGCTACAGGCAATATCTTTAATTATTGGAAAATTAAATGGAAAAAGAAAAGGAAAAAAGAACATGGAACATGACATGGATACTACTGTTTTTCGGGCTAAGGGCCTAGGGTTTGGGGATATAGCAGAAAATTACTGGACAAGGGTTCCTTATTAGGACAGTAGCTCAGTGAGGTTTGCCATGCAAGTGTGCAAGCACATGTATCATATTGTATAGTAAGTGCTCACGATTGTGGTCCCTGTTAGGACCCCACTTTCGCACGGCCCCGCATATGTAGAGTATCCAAAAGCCAGTAAACCCTAAACCCCACCACCTACGTTGTAGGTAGGGGTATACTGGTATGATATAAGCATTATAATGGGTGAGCTTACGGGTGTTTGCTATGGAACAGAAGAGCACTTGAAATTGCTGTCTGATTTAGGGTTGAGACGGGAACACATATTCCAGAAGTCCCTATGAACCCCTGAACCCTAAATGCAGACCTCTACGTACACCCCAACCCCAAAACCCCAAACCCTAAACTCCAAACCCCAAAGCCAAAACTAAGCCTTCAGCCCCTAAACAATAAACCCCACCCCTAAACCCTAAACCTTAGCAACTCAAAAACCCTAAACCCTAGATCTTAACAACCCAAAAACCCTAAACCCCAAACCTTAACAACCCAAAAAACCCTAAACCCTACACCTTAGCAACCACAATAACGGAGAAAAAAAAGAGAAACAACACGTAACAAAACTAAACACCCTAAAGCTCAACAACCCAAAAACCTTAAACCCTAAACCTTAACAACAGCAAAAACTTTAAACCCTAAAGGTTATAAACACAAAAAATCCTAAACCCTAACATCAAAAAACAACTATAACCCTAAACCTTAACAACCCCAACACCCGAAACCCTAAACCTTAACAACGCCCAAACCCTAAACCTTAAACCCTAAACCTTAACAACCCCTAAAACCGAAACCTAGCCCCAACAACCCAAAAAACCTAAACCTTATCCCCTAAACCTTAACCACCCCAAACCCTAAACCTCAAACCCTGAATCCAACCCCCAAACCCTAAATCCTAAACCTGAACAGCTCAAAAACCCTAAACCCTAAACCTTCATTAGCAACCCCAAAAAACCTAAACCTTCGTCGCCTCGCCGTGGGCCTGGGCCCTTCGCACCTGGCGTGTGTATCGACGCATCGCTGTTTCAATGCCGCACCAGTCCTGTGCTGTCTTTAGGATTTTATTTTTGGGTTTAGGGGTCTAGGATTTAGGGGTTAGGGTTTTAGGGTTTTTAGGTCTTTTAGTAATTTGGGGGATTTAGGGTTTTTAGGCGTTTGGGTGGTTGGGGATTCTTCAGGCTTTCAGGAGTTTGGGGGAGTTAGGGTTTTTGGGGTTGAGGGCGTTTACGGAAGTCAACGTTAGTTAAAGCTTAATCTAAGCTAGCATTCAAAGTAGCAGCAAGCCCTACCTTCACTTATTATGGAATCATAGAATCTTAGCTTATCATGTCAACTTACGTTGAAGTCTTCACTGAGCCCTCAACCCTAAATAGTTAAAGAAAAACAAATATATGTATATATATACGTATATACATATACACCCTCAATTTCTCAACCCTAAACCCTCAACCCCGAACCCTAAATATATATATATATATATATATTAATATATAACACATATTTCCTGATTCCCCGCTAACACCCGATAAGGAAAAGTTCTTAGCAGCAACCACGAGTCCAAAGGCCGGGCAAAGCGCTTTAGGGTTGGCATACCCATGCGGACCTGCCAGCTGTATAGGGGTTTAGGGTTTAGGGGCATAGAGACAGATATATAGGGTGATATAGGGTGTATAAGGTTTATGGTATATAGGGGTATAGAGGGTGATAGAGGGTTTAGGGTTTAGGGTTCCATCCGCACCTGCCAGCTGTAGGGGGGCATGGGGTACCTTGAAAGGGTTTATAGGGGTTATATAGGGCTTATATAAGGATCTATAGGGTTCAGGGCTTAGAGGCTTATAGGGGTTGAGGGTTATATGGGGTAATAGAGGGTTATAGAGGGTTCTATAGGGTTATATGAGCCACAATCTAAACTCCAAGTAGCCCACTTAATAAGCCCTGTAATGATCCGCTATAATCCCCTACATAACCCCGTTTAAGGAGTTTAGACAGTAGCCCATGTAGGGTTTAAGGTGGGGGTTCGCAGTATAGACCCCAATTTTCTATACTCCTTTTTTTATGGGGACGTCCGAAAAGGCTAATTTTGGAAAATTCCCATATGGCGCTTTTTAGCTTTCAGGCTTAGGGTTTGAGCGGGTATAGGGATATATAGGGCTTGCGGCTTCAGGGTTGTAATAGGGAAGAATCAAATTACGCATCCGAAACTTCCAGGTCTCAATTAGGCTAATGGAATTATCAAATGGAAAAGAAACTTCCAAGATTGGAATTGGAACTATGGCCCTAAAACCTAAACCCTGAACCCTGAACCCTAAACCCTAAACCCTAAGCGTAACTATGGCCCCCCTTCATCCTGTGGTACCTATATATAAATAAAACCTCATTAAAACCTATAAGCCCAATTCAGTGGCCATAGTTAGGACCTAGGAACGGTTTAGGGGTTTATGGGTTTAGGGTTTAGGGTTTAGGGGACCTAGGAAACAGGCAGGGCCATACTGGGGGTCGTGGTTCTAACCTTTGAAACTGGGAGTTTAGGCTTGTTCTGCAGTGATTTATAAGTTTCAGTGACAAGCACATGGCAANNGCCCACCCCACATGCATCCTTCTACTAGGAAAGCAGCAGCAGGAATGCATGGGACGCATTGAATTAGCATAGGGCCCCAGACTCACTGGGCGTGCACATGGGCAGGTTTCTGGTGATTGAACCAGGTGTGAATAGACTCTTCTTATAAAATGCTTGAACCAAAGCGATGACAACATCTTACTCCCAGAGTATCCCCAACTTGAAAGACTACGCACATGCTGCAACCAGTGCCTCCGCTTCATGGGTGTGGCGTACCTTAGATCCGGGGTGAATGGTGGACAAGGTGTGTAGCTGCAAGGAAACACGGAGCCCACCCTCCCCACCCCCATTTCCTAGGACGTTAGGATTTGAGGGTTTAGGTCTAGGCTTTAAGGATTGGGGTTTACGGTTTAAAGGTTGTACTCCTAAAGTCATACCGCGCCAAGGTTCCCCTAATATCGACCGCCTTAATAACCCCTTCTGAACGAACATGACCAATCTGATCCCCGAGGGCTCTTAGGGCTACAAATCTGAGGTACAGCTCATGACCCATTGATCATGAAAGAAACTTCCTTAATGCATACTGGGGCTCCTCGTATACTTCCAAAAAGTGCATCCCTAAACGTTGAATGACTGAACCTTGAACTAGCATCCTTTAAAGTATCTTCCACGGCTGAAGTACTCGAAGCTTCACACCCTAAACCCCACCTACAAACATATCCCTACATATCCCTGTGCGTCTATCCCCAAACTGGGGTCACCGTGGTCCCCCTTATGTACACCCAAAGTGAGACCTTAGAGCAAAACTCCTATATGTATATATATATATATGCTCACGAAAACCGTATCTCAGTTTCATGGGGGGACCCCCATATATATATACCCAAGCCCCAGACCCCAAACCGGACCTACATATCCTTATATGGGGTCTATAAGGGTCCTTGTAAAAAGGGGACCATTGGGAGTACACTTCCTTAAAATGGGATCCTCACCAGACAGGGAACCTATTTTATGGCCATTTTGGGGACAACTATTTTGAACAACTGCAATACGTCACTATTATCCCTATGTTAAAGATATCCTTATAAACCCCTTTAAGGGCACCCCCCCCCCCAATTTTCACAGGTACTACGTATGCCTGCAGTATGTAGACCCTGAGCCCTAGACCCTAAACCCTAAGCCCTCGGCCCTAAACCCTAAACCTTAAACTCGAAGTAGCCCAGGCGCGAAACGCAAGTGAGCTTCCTCAATATCCAATAGCTCAGTGTCAGAGTTCAACAGCAGCCTCACTGGGTAGGTTTAGAGTAATGGAAAAGAAAATGGAAACTACCATATTGTGGGGTTATCTAGGGGTTCTACAGGTGAAAAGGCTTAGGATTTAGGGTTTAGGGTGTTTAGGGTTTAGGATGTTTAGGGTTGTTATGTAGGTAATGATGGGGAATATGGGGTTTAGGGTTCAGGTAGGAAGGGCTTATAAGGTTATGTAGTGGGCATATCCAACCTTAGACCTTACATAAAGAGCAAATTCTAAAGCCCAACACTGACTTTCCAAAAACCCAACCCCACACCCTGAGTCCTAAATTCCAAGCCCCAAGCCCCAACCCTAAAATTCCTAAACTCTAATCTCTAAATCCCAACCACTAAACGCCGACCCTCAACGTAAACCTCAAACCCAAACCTTTTGCCCTATCCCAAGCCATACCTGCAACCCCAGTTACCCACAGTTTTATGGGTTGTACCCACTAGAGTGTAGGTACTGGGGGGATACATGCAGGTTGATGGTTCAGAGTCTGCGGATGGGGCTGAGGGCTTATGGGGGGGTTTAGGGTTTGGGGTAATCTTACACCACTTAGGATTCCCAGAGCACGGTACTTTACTAGGTGCGGGGTGTAAGGTGGTGCAAGATTCCCTCCATACTCAGCAAACAGCAGGCATTGAAGGAATGGACTACAGGGACTATAAATCTAGGGTTTAGGGTTTAGGGTTTGAAAATCTTGAACCCTAATCCCTGAACCCTGAACCTCAAACCCTAAACCTATAGAGCCAGCGAGGCTTGCACAAGGCCCGGTCTTGCTAACCTACACGTTCCCTACTAAACGCCATTAACCCCGTTGAAGCCTAGCCCGTCCCTATAGAACCCGTAATATGGTTCCCACAATAAGAACCTCTATGTAAACCCAACCTCCGAAACCCTAAATCCTAAACCCATAATCCCAACCCTAACCCTTATGTAACCCTTAACTCAGGGACAGTTTCAGGTGGGTAGTTACTAGGTGGGTACCCCCATATGAGGTTCATATAAGGCTCGTGTAAGGGTAATGGGCCT
>CAJNIZ010000973.1:15710-26826 GCA_905231905.1 Symbiodinium pilosum
CTGGGTGGTCCAGGGGTGGGAGTTTAGCTTTAGCGCGGCGCGCCGCCCACGACCTCTTGGGTCGAGGCGCGACGCTTGCAGGTGGAAACCCTAAACCCTAAACCCCTAAACCCTAACCCCTAACCCCTAACTACCAGTGAGAAGCGTCATCTCCGCGAGCTCCTCCCAGCCTTCCACCTGTGTCTCCTGGGAGGAGGGCTTTCAAAGGTAGTAGGGGGTTGGGGGTTTAGGGTTTAGGGTTTTAGGGTTTAGGGTTTAGGGTCAAATTTTTTAGGGTTTAGGAACGCCAGTGAAGGAGTAAGAGATTCGGGTTTAGGGATTACGGGTTCGGGGTTAAGCTAAACCCGAGACCCTGAAACCCTAAACCCCTAGACTCTTAAGGTTGAAGGGTTTAGGGATTCAGTGTTTAGGGGTTTTAAGGACTTATGGTTCAGGGACCCGGGCTCCGACTCCTTTTCTCCTTCTTACCACACCCCCACCCCCTGATGAAGAATATTCCGAGTCTAATATCACAAAGTTTTGGAATTTAACAGATATGACCTCATAATACTTGGAGCATGATTTATTACTAGGGGTTCATTCTTAGTGGGATTAGGAGCCTAAATAATTGTAACAGGGCTTTGCGTACACTACATGATACTATACACTTGTAGGGACTGTCGAGAAATAATGTGTATCATATATCCGCCTTCTACATTAATCAGGAATGCAGGGCATGCCCTATGTGTTGCGGATGACGTTAGGATTCACATGCACCACCCGGCCGCCTAAACCCTAAATCCTAAACCGTCTATAACCTACACCCTAAAGTATCCTAAATCCTATAACCCTAATCCCTAAATGAGCCATAGTCTAAACTCCTAGTGTCCCCCTTATCCCCCATACTGCTCCCCTACATAATCCCTTATATACCCCCTTGCAGGAGTTTAGACTATAGCTCACATGCAAGTGTCCTGCCCCTAAGGCATGAACGAAAGCTCTGTGCTGAGGATGTCTCTGATGGGGGAAGTGGGAAGGAAGGCGTAGGGTCCAAAAATTAGACCCCCTACAAGACTACTGGGAAGTATAGAGGGTCTAATCTTTAGATGCTCCCAGGGGTCTGGGTAGGGTTTAGGGTTTAGGGTTGCCAGCTACATGGTACGTAGTTGTTGGGGTTACATAGGTGTTATATAGGGATAGTGGAAAATGGAAGCTACTATTTAGGGTTTAGGGTTTAGGGTTGGGGTTTAGGGTTCGGGTTGTATAGGGATAATGGAATAGAACATGGAGGTATATACTGGGATATATCGCGAACTTTGCTGAGTTGATGATAGGGGTTCCAAAAAAGTAGGGGTCCCTGTAAAGGGCTTCATAGGAGGCTATATGGAGGTCTGTAGGGTCTAGGGTGTAGGGTTCAGGGTTTAGGGTTTTCCCAAATTAGGGGTACCCTCTTTTTTGGGGGTCCTGCCATAGCAAGGATTATAATATATTGTGGTCTAGATGGGTTTGCCCCTGTTTGGGGTAAGTACTTTATCAGGTGGGTAACCTTAAAGGCTTGAGCTGTAGACGAGCCTTGTACGGGGGTACCCCGCTGGTAAGTCTCCACCTGGGGTGTCCTAGCCTATCTGTAAACCCTAAACCTTGAACCCTCAGGGCCAACATCCCATCACATATCCTGACATCCTCCCAAACCTGCCTAAAATTCATGATAGCCATTTTTTTTATAATATCAAACACTCTACCCATGGGCACATTGAATACTCCCCATCTGCAACATTTGACATGGTAACGGCTAGAATGCAACATTCGCGTGGGTGAGGGTCTTAAATCAAAACGGGAGGAGATTACAATCCACTCATCAGCCTTAAGCCTGAACCCTGAACAGTAACCCTCAACACCTACACCCTCTGTAGACCCGAAACCCTAAACCCTAGACCCTGCGTTGTCCCAGTGGCTGTGCTTGCCTCAGACCGCTCTGTTGGGGCGCGTCTGTCAGCAAGCAAGCAGCTTGGCAGTGCCTTTGAAACATTTAGGGTTTAGGTTTTAGAGTTTGGGGTTCAGGGTTCACGGTTTTGTGTAGGGTTTCAGGTTTGGGGACAATGTAGGGGCTTAGGAGGGTGGTACTTTGAAGGACCCCAAAGCATTTGTTTCAAGGGAAGTCCATATCAAGCAATAAGGGGAATGTAATAAACATGTGAGGCTGGGTTGGACCCCACTCACTAATAATAACCACAAAGGATAACTGCAAACTCTAAGTCTAAGCCCTGAACCTTATAAACCCTAAACCTTATAAACCCTAAACCCTATAAACCCTATAAACCCTGAACGATAAACCTTATCGCATTTGCGCGCGCCCCTGAGTCTTGCTGCAGTGCCAGTATTCCTAGGTGGGGGCCTCACGCAATAACATGCCAAACTGACCCTACACCCTAAACCCTAAATTCAAGACCTGAACGCCCTAAACCCTAAACTCAAAATCCTTAAGCCCTAAACCCTGAGCCCTTAACCCTTAAACCCTAAAGCCTAGATCAACAGCCTCAACACTTGTAACTTGTAACAGGGTTCTCGGGGTTGACACTTACCCAAGGGTACGGTTTAGGGTTTAGGGTTGGGTACTGCCCCCCCTCAGTAACTGTTGGTAATAATTATGATAGGGTTATATATAGCCCTGAATAGGACCCCTAATATAGACTGTTACTGGGTGGGGGCAGTACCCAAGGTTTAATGTCTTTGGTTTAGGGTTAGGGTTTCTTTTTTAGGCTCTTTAGGGGCAAGGTCATGGCAACACCAGGGGCCTAGTAGGGAAGGCCTGGGGAAAAGCTGCAGGTTCAACATGCAAATAGAGCCTAAACCCTACACCCTAAACCCAACCCGAATATTTAGGGTACCCAAAAAGGGACCATGATTTTGACAACCACCCAAATAGAGCATGCAGTATGGGAAGGTATGTAGCCCTCCAGACTCACGAGGCTGAGGGACATGCTGCTGTCGCAAAACACATGGGGCAGCAAAGACCCGCAAACTGCAGTTGGCCCACTTGTTATGCTAGCTATAATGCGTGCGCGGGCATGATGATGGCTAGGCTAGGTGTGGACTTTAAGGATAACAGCCAAATTCACAATCATTCTTCCACACCAGAATACGGTTTTCCATTATTTCTCTGAAGCGCAGCCCACAAATTTTGTAGCAATGCGGACAAGTCTCGTTCCGGAAATTCGGGTCGGCCTGTTTTGCGGAAACGTGGTTTAGGCTGGCTGTGGGTAGGACCAAGACGATCTGCTCGGTAGCTGAGGGGCGTTGATATCAACAGCCGAAAGACCAGCTCCTGTTCGAGAACCGCCGTCTTCAAAGGGGATAAGACTGATGTTCCCTGACAAGGATCTCGAACATGTCTCCTTGTTTCCCTCTATGGGCCTACAGAAAAGATGATTCCAAGCAAATCCCCGGAGCATCTGTGCCCTGCCAACAATATTTACTGTTTCCTTTCAAGGGTACTCACTGGTGAAAAGAGTCGCCTGCAGGTTCTGCCCAGTATCCCAATATAACCCCAATATAACCCCTATAGTAACCCTCTACAATATGGTAGTTTCCATTTTCTTTTCCATTATCCCAATATTGCCCAAGGGTAAGTCAAATCCTGGCACCTCCTTGGCCCACTTGGACGTGCCATGTAGCGACCATGTAACGTCCGAGCCGGACGCCGAAGGCCCTTAACCTGAAAACACCGTGCCTCTGGATGCGCCCGGCAATCGACGTCCTCTGTCATCGCAAGCCTCAGAAGTACTGTCCATGCACCCTATAGAGCCCCTATATAACCCCAATATAACCCTAATATCATCCCAATCCCTAATAGAACCCCTATATAACCCCAATTGTTAGCGGTTCAGAAGTTACAGCATAGCAATCCCCCGAGGACCCCAAGCTCCAGACCTTGGGGGCAAAGTCTCTGCTCACGAGGTACAGGAGCTCTAGAGGGGCCAGGGGTCTACCAGGGAGTCTAGGGTGTCTGGCACGCAACTGAAGTAATCTCGAGGCATGTTTGGGTGACACGAAAAGCAGATCTCACACTCTGTGCTCTGCGCGCATCACCCTTCGATGCCTCAAGAGTTCTGAGCGTAAAGGGGTGATCCCTCAAGAAGTTTCGGCGTCGTGGTGTGATCCCTCGAAAACAATTGGGAATCCCTTGTGTGACGTCTGTGGACTGCTGGGCATTAGTGTATGATGCCTCAAGAGTTCTGGGTGTTACTATGTGATGCCTCAAGGGTTTTGGGCATCACTGTGTCATCCCTCAAGAATTTGGGGTGTCACGGCGTGATCTCTCAAGAATTTGGGGTTTCATGTCCTAGTTAATTCCTAAAGGGGTTCAGCGTCACAGTGTCATCCCTCATGAGTTTCGGGCGTCATGGTGTGCTCCCTCATGAGCTTTGGGCGTCATGGTGCGATCTCTGAAGGATTTGGGTGTCACTGTGTGATCCCTCACAGGTTTTGGGCTGCGCCGTGCGAGCCCTTAAGCGCTTCAGGCGGCACGGTGTGATGCCTCACGTTCTTTTTGGGCGTCACGCTCAATGGTTTCTTCAGGGTGTTGGACGTTGCGGAGTGCTCCCTCAAGATTCTTGGGGTTCCGGTTCAAGAGAGGCGTCAAGGTGCGACCCTTCAAGAGTTTCGAGCGTTCACGGTGTGATCCCCGAAGAGTCCTGGGCATCACTGTGTTATCTCTCAAGAGCTTTGGGCATATAGGGGCCGATCCCTCTAGAGCCTTCGCCGTCACGTTGTGATCCGTCAGGAGTTCTAGTCGTCAAAGTGCGATCATTGGCAGTTCCTGTTTCCGTAGCGACATTTGACTGGCAAGAACCTCCAACACTACCCCCAAATCGGCCTGAACCCTAAACCCTAACCCCTAAACCCTTAAACCCGAAACCCTAAACCCTAATCCCTTAAACCCCAAACCCTGAACCCTTGGGCTTTCGGGTTTAAGGGTTTAGGGTTCAGGGTTTGGAGTTTAGGTAGATTGACAAGGCATGTTGCATGCGTCGTCTGGTGTGGCTCTGACAACAGGTGGCCGACCTCTGTACACTGCAAGACCATACTTGCCAAGGTATAAGATACTAGGCTCCTGTCAGACTATTAGCATCAACCACTGTTCCCACAATTGGATACATATATATATATACAGAGAGAGAAAACTATAAACCCTGTGAAGCAGGGCTTCGTCCATCAACGCGAAGAAAACATTTTTTCACATGATGTGCCCTTGAAACGATCTGTACCACCACGGCTGCTTTGAAACCGATCCCTAAACCCCTGAAGCCTGTACTCCAAATAGAAGTATTCCAAAATAGAAGGATACTAATATACTCATGTCCTCATTTTAGGGACCCTTGTAAAAGGCCCCCCCCGAGTTTGGGGAAACCCTAAACTCCGTTGTTAATACCTAAACCCCTTGTACCCCTATATAGCCCCCGTATAAATCATGTTAAACGAACCCCTAATTGTGGGAACCCCCAATCCCAAGTCCAGGCGGCAAGTGGTAGGTAGCATTCGCACCATAAAGGCTGGAGGGTCTGAGCTTTGCTTGTGCTTGGAAGCTAAAAAAACCAGCCGGTTTAGGGTTTAGGGTTTAGGGTTTTAGGGTTTTAGGGTTTTAGGGTTTTAGTGTTTAGGCTTTTAGGGTTTAGGGTGTGTAAGGTTAAACAGGGCCCAATGCTACGATTCCTAATAGAAGGTAAAGTAGGTTGGGTAGATTGCTTCATTTAGAGGCATTGGGCTCAAGCTAGACCTATGAATGCCTTGTCCTACAACCCGCCCGGGTACTCCCTTCCTAGGAGAAGCTTTCTTTCAGGGATGGGGTCGTAAAGGGAGGCAGAGTACCGTGCTCAGAATATAAAGAATACCTTCTCTTCTTGTTGAAGCACCTAGTGGTTGATTGAGCTCCCTGGCCCCTAAAAAGTGTACACTTTTTATTCTGATGGTAATATAAGAACCCCAGAAATTTAAAGCAAATCCTACCCAGCTACTAAGAAGTAGGTATACCAGAGCACAAGAAAGCGGAGTAAAACCAGCTTCAAGATCCTAAGCCCTCTAAACCCCTAATCCCTAAGCCCTAAAACCTTGTAGTCCCCCCTTAAGTAGAAAAAACGGTGTATATGGGGATCTTATTAATATACCCAAAGCCATATTCTATTCACTATTTACTTCAGGGGGGCTATAACCCGCAACCCGCAACCCCAAACCCTATATCATCCCTTCTAGGTCACTGCTTACTGGGGTAGCCCTGAACCGCAAAGAAACAGCTTCCCTTAACCCTAAACTCTAAACCCTAAACCCTAAACCAAAAAGAAGCCCCGGTGGCAGCGGTACGTGAAAAACATCCACCGACACCAGCCGGCCGGGTCCAGCCTCGCGAGCGTTTAGGGTTTAGGGTTTTTGGGGGCTCAATCCTCAGGATTGGGACTTAATAATAACGGAAAGAAGATGGAAACTACTATTCAGGGTTTAGGGGTTAATATTACTCCCAAATACCCCCCAACCATGGATTATAGGGTGGTTTATAGGGCCTTGCGAACTTTTATTCCTGCCAGTGGATATAGGGTTCACATACGGGTTAAGAAGAGTAATATAGGATTATATCGTCTTTAAAGGGGATGTAAGAATTAAGGGATTCAGGGTTGATTGTTACTATGGTTGAATTTTGGAATTTAGGGTTTTAGGGTTTAGGGTAGACCCATGATGAATAACCGCCCTCCTTTTAAAGGCCTAAATATTAGGATCCCTGTTAAGCGGGGGTTTATCAATCAGGGATCCGGGTTCGGGTTTACGGTCTAATTGTTTTTTGGGAGGGTTTGGCTGTGTATTTGTTTTTTAAAAGTTGGGGCTTACAGTTTAGGTTTAGGGTGTGGGCGAGACTCCTGCTTAGCATCTAGGGTTTAGGATTCAGGTTGTAGGCTTCATGATCCAGGGTTTCGGGTTTGAGGTTTAGGGGCTGGGATTTAAGGCGTAGGACTTAGGATTTCACCTACAAATCAGGTCGCTGCTGGGGAATATCAATGTTAGCGGGTCGGGTGCTCAGTATTCGGGGGAAGGAGATTGTTGCGTTGCATATCAGCAGCATATCTCAGATTACCCCGTGAAGTCTGACTTTGTGGATCTACTTCCGGGAATACCAGACACATTTCACTCATCCAGAATCCACAAAACCAGTTTCTGTATCCTGCCCAGTACAGGTCTGAACTTTAACTCTGCATTTGAAGCCATCTACAACTTGGAAATTTTCAGGTGGAGGTCTCCATAGTAATTGCGACCATGAGGATTTCCATGAGACCTGCAACGTTTTTGGAATAGTGGAGAAGGCCTATGAAGGCTACCCATCAGTAAGCTACCCACCTGTGATGGACCCGGCCCCCAAACTACGTATGACTAGGTTCCCATACACAGCAGTAGACAACAATGGAACCCAAATCCTAAATCCGGCAATGGAAAACATGAGTAGTTTCCATTTTCCTGCCTATTATCCCTATACATCCCTGTAAAACCCTATAATCCACACTTAAACCATTGGGCTTAGCATTCAAGCCCGAAACCCTTAAGCCTAGCTCCCTAAACCGCAACCCCTAAACCCTAACCCTTAACCCTAACCTCTAAACCTGAAAGCCCAAGCCCTTAACCCTACAATCATCCCATAGTGTTAACTAGACAAACTTACAGGCTGCAAAGCGAAGTCGCCTTCAGCGGTACTCGCAAGCACCGAGGTGCCCCGTCACTTGATCCTGGCTAAAATTTCTTCCAGATACTCAGTAAGGCTGTTTGGGGACTATTTTCGATATAGAGCAACATGGCGGGCACTTCCCAAAATTACGGTCCCATTTTGGTCCCCTTAGATATATATGTAGGTGCCATAAGACAATTTGCAATCAAAAGGGCCTTTCATTTTGGGGATAACCCTAAACCCTGAAACCTAAACCGCAACATTTCGGGCGCCCTAAACCCTCAACCCTAAATGAGCTATACTCTAAACTCCTAGTATTCCCCTGAAAAACCCTATAATGCTCCCATATAATCCCCTATAGCCCCCCCAAGAGAAGTTTAGTTGGACTATAGCTCATATGAGTTAGACTATAGCTCATATGAGGTCGGGCGAGGTCGCGTTAATTTTGCGATAAATCTGCCTCCATTGTTTTCTTGGCATCTCGGCGCCAGGAACTTGTCGAACTTTTCCCGCCTGTGTTGATCCATGCAAACCGGGAGTTGTATGGCTTTACTAGAATGGCCTCAGAACCCCACTAAAAGTTATAATTCTTGGTTGTTATTGGGATTATAGTAACCAAACATTAAAAACATGGAGGCCCCTATAGTTTAGTATGGCTTTTAGGGTCCTAAACCCTATACCCCAATTTTCGGAATGCAGCAACCAAAAACTCTGCCAAATTTATACCCACTCACGCTTCCGCGCTGTCGATGAGCTCTCGGAAGCTGCACCCGGCGAAGTCCTCCGGACTACTGTGCAGTGTTTTGAGCACATTTAACCCCAACCCAGACCGCTGGGAAGATCTAGAAAGCAGACCCCCAAAATGGTACCTTATCCTGCTACGTAATTAAATATTCGGGGCAATTTCTAGGAAGCCTTAAGGGGGATCTACTTTCCAGATCTAGAATTCTGGGAAGCAGTGGGCTTGCGTTTTAGGTTGGAGATGCAGTGTCCCGTACCCCCTATGGTGTCCGATGCAAGGTTCAGAGCCTGACTTTTGTAGGCTTAGGTTCGACGGTTTAGGGATTTAGGGTTTAGGGTTATAGTTTTAGGGTCGGATTAGGGATTTGGGTTTATAGGGTTAGAGCCTCAGCGCACCACGGTTTGAGAAATCTGTATTAGGAAACCTAAAATTCTTGATGCTCAAACCCACAACCTAGCTTAATGCTCAAACCCACAACCTAAAGCCCTGCCATTTCCTGACTCCTGCACTTTGATCAATGACCCCTAGACCAACCGACAAGCGTCTTAGTTTGCCTACAGCTTCCAGCTGTTTGGTAGTTTGCAGAAATATGGATAGGCTCAAAAATATCATCATCCTAACTATGGGGACCCCCCCCCCCCACCCAAAAGGTAACCCTAATTTTGAGAAACCCCGTTGCGAGTTTGGACACCCAATATATACACTTGCCAATATTCCCACAAACCCTAAACCCATACTTAAATCCTACCTTACTTATTTGAGCTATAGTTCAAACTCCCAGTATCCCCCTTCATAAACCCTATGATACTATGTAACACCCTTTAAGGAGTTTAGACTAGACTATAGCTCATTTAGGGTTTGGATTGTCTAGGGCTGCGTGGTGCTTGTTACGGTTAGGTTACGTTGCTTTCCCTGAACCCTCAACCCTAAACCCCTAAACCCTAAACCCTAGACCTTAAACCCTAAACCCCCAAACCCCCAAACCCCCAAACCCCTAAACCCCTAAACCCTTTTAAGGCTTCCGGCCGATGGATACAGGTTCTATAGGACTTGTGGTGTCGGGTTTAGGGCTTAGGGTCTAGGGATGTATGGCTAAGGTTTAGGGTTTAGGGTTTAGGGTTTTAAGGTTTAGGGCTTAACGATTGTTACGGTTTCGACGTTTAAAAGGCTGAGCTAAAGCAGTTCGTGTTGTACTGTGTTTTTTCTCGGTCCTGTTTTTTGTTGGCGGGGTTTCCGTCTAAGGAGTACTGCTTTAGGGGTTCTGTGGGGGGAAATGTATTCTTAGCGGTTGAGATTTGAAGGTCTGTCTGGTTGTGTGTAGTTGGAATTGGAAGTGGCTGTTTCGTTGGTATGGTTTATGGCTTCAGGGCCCAGAGCCCTTTGAGGGGGTTAGTCTTACAGTTCGTTTTTTGTCTGCAGGGTTGGTGAGGGTGTAGAATTTGCTTTCTTGTAGAACATGGCCTAAGGTGTTTCATGGGTTGGGGGCTTCGGGTGTAGGGTGTTATTGTGCGTCAACAGCTTTAGGGTTACGCTTTACCAAGCTTGTGTTTTCAAGGCTGAAGGTACGGGCGCGTCTTGAAATAGAATCTAGTAATCAAAATTTCTGGAGGTCCGGGGTTAGGGTTGTTCATGGCTTCAGGTTGTGCAAAGGCTTATGGTTTTGAGGTTTGGCCTTTTTGGAGGGATTAAGGTTCACGCTTCGTTCATTTTCGGTTACTTCTTCTTCTGCTCGCGCTTAGAGGTTTGCGGGTCACGGTCGTGTTTATTATTGTTATTATTATTATTGTTATTATTATTGTTATTTTTTAAAAAAGAAAACTAATATTTGTAATTTTTAATGGTTCTATCGTGATAAGGGTCTTTGCACAAAAATGGCGCAAGAAGGTCCACGAGTCCGCATCGAATGAACTTGTCGAAACCTCAAACCCTAAACATTTTTTAAGGTATACCTAGACCCAAAAGTATGTAGAACAATGGCCCTTGGCTATCTTAAGGGGTTTTGGGCCAGTACTGTACCTAGTTTTGGGGGTTTAGATACGGTTTACCGCGTGGCTGCTTGGCCTTCATGGGGGTTTCCGAAAACTAGGGGTCCTTTTATGAGGATAGGCAGTCTTGGGTGCCCATACTGAAAGGTGGACTACAGTATAACAGACTAGGGTCTACGCTAGGATCCTACTTTTGGAACCTCACTCAAGGGAGAGAGAGGCAACATCAAACCGCTACTCACCCTAAACCCTAAACCCTAAACCCTAATCGCCCAAAAAGCCTTCAGTTGAATGATGTGACCTGGGGAACGCACGAATCAAGACTTGAGCCAGAGTCTAAACTCCTAGTATCCCCCTTAGTAAGCCCTATAATACCCCCCTATATAATCCCCTATATAACCCCCCTTTAAGGAGTTTAGACTATAGCTCACTTGTTGTCGTAAGCGCAGGCTCCGAATGGGTCCATGGGTGGGTGATGACCATGCTGAGTGTAGATTTCACGGAACTTAGAATACTGATAAATGTATGCATACGTACGCGCGAGCCTCCCAGTACCTCAAACCCTAAACATTAAACTTTCAACCCTAAACCGTATAGTCCTGACCCTAACCCTTATATCTACAGAAGGGTGCGCTGTGGGGCCTGGAGTCGTGAACATACGTAAAAGCACGGATTTTCATGATGTTTAGCATAATAGTTAGGGATTAT
>CAJNIZ010000974.1:0-18257 GCA_905231905.1 Symbiodinium pilosum
GGGGGGGGGGGGGGGGGGGGGGGGTGCTTGCCATAGTACCCAATGCTACAGTATAATCCTTACGCCAAGGCACCAAACAGATTCATATTATGTTGCCTAGTACCAACAATAGGTGGCGAAATAAGAATCGGGGCCCGAATGGGTCTTGTTCCCATGCCACAACAACCCATACTGACCCCAAACTAAACCCTATAACCTTCAAACCGTCAAATCTAAGCCCTAAACCTCAAACCCCTAAAGCCCTGATCCCTAAACCCTACACCCTAAACCCTAAAACCCTAAACCCCTAAGCCCTAAACTCAAAACCCCCTTCCCCCATATGCCCCAGGTATGCTCTACAACCTTGATGGCCTTTGCCGCCTCGTTCACACGTCAGCGCCCAAAGCGGCCTGCGCCGGTGTCGGGGATGCGGCCTTCTGGCTAGATAGCAACCTGACTCCAAGATGATTTAGGGTTTGGGGTTTAGGGCCCTAAACCCTAAAACAACTAACCTGGACTCCAAGATGATTTTCCTAAAGCGGTTTAGGGTTTCGGGTTTTAGGGTTTAGGGTTTAAGGGTTTAGGGTTTTAGGGTTTAGGGTTTTAGGGTTTAGGGTTTAGGGCCCTAAACCCTAACTAAACTAAGCCCTAAACCTTCAAACCCTAGTTGCTAAGTCTCAGGGTTAGGGTTTGAAGGGCTTAGGGTTTACTTGCTGGTCCTTAGCAGGGAGTAGGGGACCAGAATCCCTACGTAATGTATTCCTTATTCCCTACTAGCCCCCAGCAAGCTTCGGGTTTAGGATTTTGGGTTTGAGGTTTAGGGCTTAGGGTTCAGGGCCAGGGTTTCTTGCTTACAGCGTCGGTTTGGGGCTTATGGCTTTGGGCTCAGTGTTTGGGTTCGGCTCCGAGTTCTTTCCCCAAGGACCCTGCTGAGCATATAGTAAATCTTTAAGGGTGGGTATCTAAGGGTCCGAGTACTTAAGTTTTGGTGTTTGTCGTCCCCATTAAAACCGTTCAAAGTATAGTATTTGGGACTTGAGTAAAAGCCATTAATCGCGTACTTGGACCTTCTAGGTATATCTGGAGCTCGAAGAGGTTTTCATGTAGGTGCTTCAGGGGCGCAAGCATATACCACATACGCATCTTTGAGCTTCTCGATACCACTTGTTTTCTTTGCGGGATGTGGGTCGAAGCCTCAGTACTCACATCTAGAAAAGAAGTTGTTTTGTCTGCTGTTAGAGGTTTAGGCGGGTATTCTTTTACCTACATTTCGGGTTTGGGTAAGAATTATGTTGTCTAAGCGCTTAAACCTCAACCCAGGGCAAACATTATCGTATGCCGCTCCACGTGATTGGAGCGGCTCTTGCTGGGGTCCCAAACCTTCGCCAAGGCAGGTTTGATGGAGGTCAGTGCTTGTGCGGTAGACTTTGGGTTTAGGGTGTGGGTGTTTCCAAAAATCTGGGGTCCCTTTTCGGAAGTTCCCCCAACTGAGGACTGGTACAATGGAGTCTTTATTGGAAGGACCCCCCCCCCTCCCAAATCACAGTCTGCAGCCTCCTGGATGCACAGGCGTATTGCAGACAGACGATTCCAAAGGCAGGCTTGGTCGAAAGATTTCCAGCCCGGAAAGACCTGGGCCAAAGTCGAAAATGTTGTGTGTAGGGTTTAGGTATTAAGGTTTTGGGTGCATAGCCTGCTTAAACCTTCTCGGCTTAGTAGTGCACCCTGAAGCAGCGAACATGAAAAGCTTGTAATTGTCTTAGTCATGCAGTTGCTGTCTTGCTTGTTTAGAGGACGGCAGGACACTTCCAGGCGGACTTGGACAGCCTGTTGCAAAAGGGCTTTGGATGAGGGTTGCAACCTCACCAAGAAAATGCATTACGTCTCCTAGTATCCCCTTCTGCAGTCAGAATCTCTCTACGTTAGGTTGGGCCACCAGCTAGTTGTGACTACAAGAGACAATTGCAAATGGATTATTACATGTTCCTATAGTACCACTTTTGCTGGTTGGCGGAGTGCCTAACCCAACCAAACCCTAAACTCCAAATGATATAGCTTGGGAAGGCTCGACCGTTGTTTGGGAGTCGGCCCTTCGTCGAGCCACACTGTTGGGAAGCCCCGAAGCAGCAGCCAATTCTGCTTGGAGGTTGTATAAGGTCATAGGTTATGTAGGTCTTAGGGTCGTTGCATATGGACATTATGGGTTTAGGGTTGGGAGCTGCCTTACAAGAGAGCTGGGCAGCGACTTCCATGAAAACGGCTGTTTGCATGCCTTGTCTACTAGCCTTGGTGGCAGACTCTCCACCATGCTCGTACCTGTGTGCTTGAACGCACTCCTTAGTTTCTTGATTGCCCTCCGCATGGTTGCAGAGTATGTCCTGGGCCCTAAGGCAGGTTGTGGGGCGGCTCCACGCTCTCTGAGTCTGTCCAAAAGTGCCGGCGTCAGCGCGGCTGGCATCCTGGTTCCGAATTTGCCCCAGGCGGGTTGCTGGGTTCGAGGCTTCATTTTGAGTGGGACTACGCGAGCGCCGCGATGTGTGTTGGCAACGAGAAATTGTGTCACAGGTTCCCCCTTGCTTCAGTAAGTAAAGGACCCAAAGTAAGGAGGCTCACTGGGATCCTAAGTCGAATGGGTAGTTCCCAAAATTAGGGTCCCATTTTGGAATATTACCCCCAGTAGCGGGTCAGCAACTGGAAAAGAAAATGGAACATGATATGGAAACTGGGATTACATATACCTCCATCCTAAACACTGAACCCTAAACCCTATCCAGAGCAGCCTAGATCTTGAGTGGGATCCCATCTGCTGATGTGAGCTATACTCGAAACTCCAAGTATCCCCCTTAACAACCCCTATAGTAGTCCCATATGTAATCCCCTATATGGTAGTTTCCCAAAATAAGGGGACCCCAATATAGACCCCAAAATACTATAGTCCTTATTATGGGAACCCCCGAAATGGTACCCCTAATTTTAGGAGACCCCCATATAGCCCCCTTTAAGGAGTTTAGACCCTAAACCCTAAACCCTAACCCCTAAACCCTAAACCCTAAACCCCCTTTAAGGAGTTTAGATTATGGCTCATGTCGACTTCAGGCGCTGAACTGGGAATTGGTTCGCCGAATGTTAGCGGCCCTCAGCTCAGTTTCTTTAAGGGTCCATGTACCCAACAGTTGTTTAAGGGGTTTAGGGGTTTAGGGGTTTAGGGGTTCAGGGGTTTAGGGGTTTGGGGGTTTAGGGGTTTAGGGGTTTAGGGGTTTGGGTGAAGGGCTTAGGGTTTGGGGTGAAGGGTTTAGGGTTCTGGGCTATTTTGGGTACTTAGGTTACTGGTAATAGTAATTATAGTGCAGATTTTGGCAGGTTTTGGGTAAGTATATGATTATTGGATACTTGGACCCTTAGGGTCTGCGCTTGCCTTACTGCGGCTTAGTAGGGCATATGGGAATATGCTATATAGGGATTATGTACGGGTTATATTCCTTTATTCCCTACTGAGAACCAGTAAGTTTCTCCAGACAAGAGGCTAAAGTCGGCTGCGCAGATACCCTGATCCCAACCTACTTGCAGTAATTTCGGACTCTGGAAAAGAAGCAACTGCTCCACATCGTCAGTTGTAACCCCGGCAGCCCCAAAGCAAAGTTATGGAACTCCAAACACCTCAGGCTTCGACGCTTGCATGTTTGGCCCCGGGCTGTCCATTTTCGTGGAGTCACCCCTCCTCCTGTCCGTGCAGCATCCTGGATGAAGCGCCGGCTGTGTGTGATATAGCTTTCGCAGGAGAATCAGTAGAGTGCAATGGACGCTTGAGGTTACGTAAAGGCTGATGGCTTCAGGGGTACAACAGTGAGGCTACGTGATGTTGCAGCGCGGCTCCACTCAGGCTCAATGACTGGTTCCAGTTCGACCACTTAGCCACCTGTCTTGAGTAAGATCGCAAGGGCGTCATCCACCCCTGCTATAGATGCCAGGATGCCGTAAGGCGGGTTTAGGGTTTAGGGGTTAAGCTCCAGGCAAGGGTAATTCAGTGGTGAATCCCTTCGCCTACGTTTTCGGCGTGGACAAACAGAGATGTGGTGCCAGAACAATCTCTGTCAAGAAGGGCTCACCTTCTGAGGTAGGTCAGGTTTTGCCCACCAAACCTTAAGCTATCAAAACCCTGAACCCAAATAAACCCCACACCCCAAACCGAAAGAAGAAGTAGTTGTATTCCTGGCGGTGGGAGCCTTGAGCTTCGAACTGTGGATCGCAAGGCGCGAGACCTCCACACCTTCTACTTGGGAGGCCGTCTAGAGTCTAGATGGGTCGCCGCAATGGAACTTAATCTAAGTTACCACAATGATGGGGAACCTAGTGCGAAGCGCGGAATGAAAACTCACCAGACTAGCCTAACCATACCTTAGCTTGTGGCGGCCCATGCACCGCTGGCCCCAAGTGGCCCTAAGATACTGTAATACAATAGCCTTCATGTCCTTTTCCAGTCGGTTCTCCATCATTCCAATATATCCCTTATAACCCCCTACACCCTAAACCCTTTACAAACGCTAAACCCTGAACACTTGCAAACCCCATGACATCGGGAGGCCCACTTGGCGGCCCTGTGAGTCGGCCAGACATGGCAGCGCCTGAGACATGCTTGCTTGGAGGGCCAGAGCATTTAGAACCCCAATACCTAGGGTTTAAGGGTTAAAGGGTTTAAGTCTGGACCGCCAAAGTTTATAGACAAATCGCCTTTTGGCTGCTTTCAGGGCTTATGCGCGATGACTTTTCCTTCTATGTTCGGGGCAGGGGATCAATGGGGATTTCTGGGGTTACTGCATGGCTAGTAGGGGTTATAAGTATACTTACTAAGCCGCCCTGACCCTAAGCACTCGAAATCATCTAAGATGTTCAAGTTCAGCCAAGCAGAACAAGTAGCCAAACAATTTTCTTGTCTGCTGCAAATTGTGATGCTCTTGCTCTTTCAAAGAGGCGAAGACCAGGGTGTCAGTAAGCGTCTGGTTTGCTGTGCATCAGGAGAGTGGCACTTACAGTATGGATAAAGGCTATATATACATATAGATAGTTTCCATTGTTTTGTCCATGATGTTACGTCGGAACTCCATATACCTTAAAAATGGTAGTTTCCATTTCCCTTTCCATCCCATGGCCCTCCAAAGTGCCCGCTTTTGGGCAACAGATCTTCAACAGAGCGTAGGGCAGTGGATCCCTGGAATGTGTATTGATCCCTAGATATGGTTCAAGGTTTACGGAGATCCCCTAAAAATACTAGTACCCAAAACCCCAAATCTTAAATTTTTCATCCTCTAACCCCTTAACCCCTAAGCCCGAACTGCGCATGTGACTGCCGGGGCATGGATTTCGTCTTTCGCGAATCATCCTGTTCTTTGCCTGGCCCTTCGCTTCTCACCCTGGTATACGGGTTTAGGGTTTAGGGTTACGAATTAGGAGAACACCTTGTCTAACCTCCACCTGAGTTCCACACCCTTGAGATTCGGATGGGCAAGGGATTCTGCCATTGTTTCGGTGAATGTATGTAAGGCTTCCTGGGACTTTTGTAGACTTGTATCTTTCTCTGATAGGTCGGGTGCTCATGGAGGAGATACGATGAAGTCCTAGACGATACTGCCCATGGACAAAATACAGCATGACTATGCATACTTTGACTGAGGGAGTTTTGATGGTGTATCCTTATGGTCACGCAGTTTTTTGTCTACCAGCAGCAACCCTCAAGAAGCATGCATAGAAACAAATCCAGATTGATGCGCGCGTTGAAGGCCTAAGCCCCAAAGACCTCAAATGCGTCCCAGTGTTTAGTTTGAGGATCCATACAAGCTGAGTGTCTGAAAGTTCAAGCCAGAACCAGGTAATATACTGTCATCTCTGCTAAGCATGTTTCTAGATGACATTCGTGTTTTGTAATGTGCCTGCATAAACCCTAAACCTTAATTCCCCATATCACCTCCATGTTCTTTCCCATTTGATTATCTATCCCTAGATATCCCCACCCAATGTGCTATTACGCGTAACCCCAAACCGAAAAACCCAAACCCGTACACCCCTAAACCCTAAACCCTAAACTATTGTTCATAATGTGCTCACCTAGAAATGCCAGATCATGGGTTCCCTCCGCACGGGGCTCACGCAGATGTTGAGCCTGGCAGTGGATGACAGCAAGGCAATAGGGGTCAGGGGTTAGGGTTTAGGGTCGTTTAGGGGTTAGGGTTTAGGGCTTAAGGCTTAGGGCTAAGGATTTAGGGTTTATGGTTTAGGGTCTAGGGCTTAGGGTTGAGGGTTAAGAGTTTAGAGAATCAAATGGAAAGGTAAATGGAAACTTGAGTTACCAGGCCTAGGGTTATAGTTGTCAGGGTCACTGTTGAACATAATCGACCCATTGTTTTGTTCATGGTCTCTTCAAGAGGAACAGGGAACACCAAAGAGAGCGGTATTCCTAAGGAACCTTGTATACAGTCACCAAGCAGCCGTAACATGACCCTCTCTCAGTTCTGAATTTCATAATCCTAAAACTCAAACACATACGGAATACACGTCTGTATCACGTGTTTTGCATGCTAAAGAGGAACCAGTTGAAGGTGTAGGGGTGCATGTGAGGCTTTCTCAAAGTACTCCTCTAGATTTCTTAGCTGGGGGTTAGTAGGGAATAAGGAAATACATGTTATAGGCCTTATTTGGGGACTATATTCCCCTCTCTTCCCTATTAAGCGCCAGTAAGTTCGAGGGGGCACTTGCATTCCTCTCGCAACTGTCCCAGGCAAAGTTCTACAGCCCAACTTGCATTGGGTTTAGGGTTTAGGGTTTTGGGTGAGGTTCCCACGAAGGTCCACAAGTGCAGATGTCGGAGCGGAACAGAGGTGTAATCTATGGGTCTTTCGGGCAGATCTTGCTACAGCTTGGCTCCTTCGATGTTGGGGTTGTAAAGGCCAAGAAGACGCTTGATAAACCCAAGTTGCTACAGCTTGGTGCATGAGGGTTTCCATGAATGGCGGGTCCTAGTAAGTAAGGACCCGCACATGCTGTAATCCTTTTCCTTATATGTATATACTTTATCTGTTTATACATATCTACAACTACATGTCTTGCTCATTTTGGTATAAATCCTAAACCCTAAACCCTAAACCCCTAAACCGCCTCAACAGCGACCCTGCAGCGTCAGGACAAGCTGCGGCTCATTTTCGCCTCGGCGTGCTATGGAGCCGTGCTTGCACGCAATACCTTGTGGGTCAAGTCCTATAAGACCTAAACCTTGGACCCCCAAAACCCTTTAAGGATTTTTTTTAAACTACCATTTTTAGAAGCCATCTCATGTATTCCCTTCACCCAACTCTAACCTAGCTTCCCACCCATTTATCAGCTCCCTAAGTCCCGTAATATGTTGGTATCTTGGATATGAGCCAGCTTCTTAACCTGCACCTTAACACCTAAACCCTAACCCTGGAGCACTCCAACAGCAGAGGCTCCGATATTTGTTTTTTGTTGTTTTGGGGGGGGTGGGTGGGTGGTTGGAAGAAGTGAGGTTTGGACCTTCAGAAAAAGGGCTCCTACAATTCATACTAACAATCCTGCATGACTGTGCGCGACCCAAGACTTGGGAATCACGGCACTTTAGTACCCTAAGGGTCCAAGGACCCAAATCACAGGGCCTCAGGTTCCAAATACCATTAATATTATAGTATTTGGGCCCTAAAACCCTATTATTTGAGTTCTTAGGGGTATACAGAGGTCATGCAGGATTTTAAGACCAGCAGTAAGTGGAGGTTTCAATCTAGCAGGGCTGCCAAGATCCGTGCCGTGCATGTTTTGATTACGTGGGCCAGGGTTTAGGGTTTAGGGCTGGAGATTTACTGTTGGCCCTAAACCCTAATTCTTGGCCCAGGGCATTGCATCACCGAGTGGAACAGTTACTACACTGTTCGCCTCAAGGACGGCCCCGGCAAAGGCCGCTCTGGCAGCAAACCCCTAGGGCCCATGGTGTGCATTCATGCATGCAGAATTCTTGCTTGAGCCCGGAAATAAAATGTGTTTATGGGAACCTCTTCAGGCCCCGGGTAGATAGCATAAATCTAAGGGAAAGGGGCTAGGTGCAATAGTTTGAGCTCCCTCCCAGAAACTTTCGCCCTTAACCCTAAGCCCCCGACCATCCAAAACCCACAGGTGATGCCTGTAATCTCCTCACTCTCCATGATATGTCCTAGTCGTCTAAGGCCCAGTGTTAAGAAAGCTCCAGGTCTTTCCTTGAATGACACCACCACGCTCTTCATCAGGGGCCTTCTGGGCTGGGAGCACGTGCCCTCACAGGCACTCGTACGTTTGGTCCTGCGCTGTCTTCTGCCGATATTGTAAGATGTACGGAATCAGGGTCCACTGGTCTAGATAGCCTAAACCCTAGGCCCTAAACCCTATCAAATATCAAATAGCACTTCTGTCATGCCATGGAGAAAAGGTCTGAGAAAACAACAAAACTACGGTCGCTGAGCACACAGTTTGGCGCGCCCCCTTTGTGCCACTGTGCGTCATGCACGATGATAGTCTCCGGATGGTCCCGGGTATGAGTCGATGATTGTCAAAGATATAGGCTGTTCCAAGATTTTTCTTACAGACTAATGTAGACCCCTGATTAATAAACTCCCTCCTTTTACCGGCCTTAATATTAGGATTCCCAGTATAATCCGTATCAAGGGGAGGGGGTTTATTAATCAGGGGTCTGGGTTAGTTTCTGCTGCAATAAGGGGACTCCCCCGGAGCATGGGATTGCCTATGTTGCATATATGTGTAAACGGACAGTAGTTTGGGGTATATGGGGGGGTTTTGTCAACTGGCGTTACGGGGGCTTGCGAGCAGGGATCCCGATTCTTAGAACCCCCCATATGTAGATTGGAACATTGGAACATTAGAAGGCCTCTCCAACCATTAGGGGTCCAAGTATACAAGCGCTACCTATATTGGGCCCGAAACTCTACAAATATTAGTTACCAAAGTTGGGCTCTGGATCTTCTAGGGCCAAGGACCAGGATAAAGCTAATCAGCGGAGCGGGACGCTTTCCGCTCAGCAAGAGTCATGCCTGGTAAGAGTACCCTAAACCCTAAACTGTGAGGGGGGCCCCAAAGTAGCTAAGACTCATTGTCCCAAAGGCTTCATGTAGATATATGAGAGTACACCTGGCCTAAAGGCACGAAAAATGTGAGCCTGCTCAGGTCCCAAGAGTCTATGCTGGGCTGGGATTTGGGATATTCAAATAAGTATCCTCCCGTATTGGTTTCATAAGGACCCTATATACCAATGTTTTTCCAATGTTTTGTAAGCGGCTAGAAAGGCCAACCAAGCTTACAGGAAAGCTTGGCTTTGGAAGGGCAATTCCCGCAAAACATCATGGCCCAAAAGCATTAAACAACAGCCAAAGAAGTCCTTTTTCTTCATACTTTGGGGGTCCAGGTAGGACTTAGCCAGATCGAAACTAATCCCCTCCCCTCCCCCCCAAAACTCTAAGCCCTCCAGCCCCGGAATATGAAATATTCCAAGCGTGGTATGCTGTAATCTGTTTAGGAATATTTGATGTTGGGGGAATACGGGGGCTTGAATATCGTGTGAAGGGATGAGAAGAAGCCGTAGATCACAAATTTGGCTGGCTGAGATTTCTGGTTTCAGAGTGGCATTGCTGTAGTTTTCTGCATAGGTTGCATTACATGGGCATGTGCGCTCATTCCCTCAAGAAGCCCGAATCCTCGCCAACAAGCAGGAACGACAGAGAGGTCCCCACCACGAAGACGGCCCCGCTACCCCCAAGCCCATGTGAGCTATAGTCTAGACTCCCGTAAGGGGAATATACATGAGATTGTATACGGGAGTATTATATGGGTTATTAAGGGGGATACCAGGAGTTTAGACCATAGATCATGTTGCATTATGAGCTGTAAATCTTGCGCAGGCCTTCATTGAGACCGACCAGTGTGGAACGCTAAGTTGCAGCAACGGATGCGTTCCACGGAAGCTTTGGAAGGCTCAGGGAAGTGCGGGCAAGAATCCTGGATGTATTGAGGTTACCGTTTTAGGGTCTTAAAGTTCAGGGTTCAGGGTTTCAGCACATTCACCGCAATAGTGAGACAAGGCCATCAGGAAGATGGTGATGATAGTCACGGTTGAGAACTCCAGAACTATAGCAGCAGAAATAGTTGAAAAAGCAGACGGTAGTTCCTGTAAGAACTGCCATTCATGAACGCAATTGGCAGAACAGAAAGCACACAGTACTAGGAAGATCCGGGACAAACCCAACCCGTCCAAATTCGGACCCTACTAGAGCCATAGGATGGTTCTAGGGTCGCAAAATTCTTTGGTTGGGGCTGGGTTACCGAAATTTCTTCTTACAATGCTCGCAGCTCCCTCGCCTAGCCTTTCGAATGCCAGCCCACTGGTACGCACCAATCCTGCGCAAGACCCTGAACAGATGTTGGCGCTGGTAGCGTTCGGGGACGCAAGAAGCATTGATGGCACGATCCGAAAACCATCTTGTGTATTCGGTCTCCCTAGCAACCGAATTGCAATTGTTGCCACATGTCATGCCCCCACAGTCTGACAGACTCTCTGTCGGTCTGCCTGTGTCTGTGTTGTGTGTCTCCCTCTGCCTCCCTCTCTCTCTCCCTCGCTCCCTTGCTCTCTCTCTCTCTCTCTCTCTCCCTCTTTCTCCCTCCTTCTGCGAGAGGCTATTCTCAAGATGGGCGGGAAGTATGTCGCGCTTCCCTTCCTGGCTTTGTGTGCCTCGGACTTGCCAACGGTGTAACCTGGAGTGGATGGAGGAAAACTTGCAGCACTCCGTACCCCAAACATGCTGTAGTTTCCGGAGGACGTGGTATACGGGGTAGTATACGAGATTTCCTGCATCCGCTGTAGGTATATCTCAAGTTATAATGTTGGATCCTGATTGGTGTTGGGGGCCCCCCTCCCCCAAAGAAGAATGGGTCCCTATTTGACGGAGGGGGGGTACCCCTCAAACAAATCTGGATCCTAGGTTTCAAATAAAATTCAAAAGGATGGATTGGATCCTACGTTTGCTCAGGACTGGGGACAGAGGGTTTAGGGATTAACTAGGACCCTAAACTAATTTGCTTGCTGCCTGCCATGGTTTTCAAAGCAAATTAGGTTCATTTATTCTACGTATCATTCCCAGAATTAGAACGCGCAACTTCGCACAATTAAGGGACCCCAAACGAACCTAGGGGGTGCTGAATAATTTCGGCGAGGCTTCGCACAACTCGGGAACCCCACACTAATCGGGATCAAACATTACCTAGGTACTATCCTGTAGCCATATAATTACTGCGCTCCTAAATGCAATCCTAAACCCTAAAGCCTAGTAGCTACTGTCAAGGTTAGTATTTCGTAGCATGCCCAGCTAGTGTGGCAACATCTCTGTAGGGGGCCTTCTAGGAATGCCTGCAGAAGCGATGTAGGGTTTAGCTTAGGGTTAGGGTCTCCGCCTTTACGGACCCTCCAGCACCAGAGATCTCACAACGCTCGTCGGCCCAGGAGCATGAAGAAGATGTGCATGAACTTGTGGAGCAGTTTCCATGATCTCAATATAGACCACCATGTACTATGATCCTTGTTATAGAGACTACCAAAATCGGACAGCGTCCCAGGCATCGTAAAGGCAGAATACTTGTAGAATCCAACCATGGCGAGAGACCCGTGATCAGTCATTTTGCTTGTGAAGTCATCTAAAGAACTTGCGGTAGCAATCCCTGATCCCGTGCTGAGGTGTTGTATTCTGGCTGTGCCGGCCAGATCCAGCGAAGAAGAAAGCCCGCACGCAGGTAGATTCCTCCTAGCCGCTCCGGCAACGGCCGTAGGAACTGGTAGGAGACTTCGTGAGTTAAAGATATTCTTGGAATGATGACAGGGCTTCTCTGGTCTATGCTCCCATTACCTTGCTGAAAAAGCATGCCCGTGGCTCTTCCGTGTAAATATTATCTGGAAGATGCCACGGAAGCATAATGGAGCAGTCCGTGTTCCAGCGATTGTCAACGATAGGGGTGCTCCCATTGTTACAGCAGGATTTCTCCCGATTGTGTTGTTGTATACAGGCTTTCAAATTTTCCCCCCCAGGCACGAAGCATCAGGAACCTCGCAGTTGGGAGGCCTCTAGGCTTCTGGGCATAGCTTATACTTATACTATGACCCATTGCGAGCGTGCAAAACTTGTTGCACTGGCTTCTGTTTGCAGATGGCATGTGGTGCATATAGTTTCCAATGGGAAGCTGGCAAAATGTGTTAGTAGGACCACCACACCATGCTTGCAGCTGAGGGAACCCAAACGTTGCGCAGTTTGGCCTGCATGATTTTTGCCGCTAATGATTGTGTAGAGCAAGCAAATACCACATGCATGCATGGGGCCAATCCAGAACTGTCACGTTTCCTTGACCATGGAAGCTTATGCAAGCCTTGGTACATACCATTCAAGCAAAGCGGTACAGGCCTTTGCCTGGCATATTGAGACCTCCCAGGCTAATTACGCAACTTTTTGGATTTAGGGATGTTGAAATGAGCTTGTGACTTGAGCCATGTCGAACTCTGACCGGTATGATCGACATGGTCCATATAGCCCACCGCCAGCAGAGCTGAAGGAACGCCCCTACTGGCGACACGGTGGGAGCCGTGAAGAGCCGGAGTATGACAGGAGGCCGAGTAGCAGCTACGACAGACGAGATCCCTATGCCCCTAGTAGCCATGAGGAGCGCCGAGATCCTTATGCTGGCGGCTACGACCGGAGTCCCTATGCCAGCCCTCCTGTTGGACACGATGCAGAGCGGCGGGATCCCTATGCTGGCGTTCCTACGTCGCGGGCGGGCTCAGATCCCTATGCTAATGCAGACAGAAGGTATGCCTACCCCGCTTATGCCGATCCTGACAGGAGGTATGACGAAAGGGACTTCCGCTATGCGCAGCCCCCGCCGCCAGGTTATGATCCCTATTATGACCCTTACCGTCAACATTATCCCCCACCGCCAGGGCCCTACGGAGGAGGGTACTACCCGCCGCCACCAGGCTATGGTGCCTACCCACCGCCACCAGGATATGGGCCACCCCCGCCAGGGTACGCACCACCAGGCTATCCTCCGGCTTACCCGCCACCACCCCACTATCCTCCCATCGCACACAGGCAGGAGGAACTTGAGAATAGAATGAACCTTTCCGTTCAGCCTAGTTCCCCTTTGCAATAGCGAGAGCTATGTTGGTTCGAGATGTGATGTGTTGAGCTGCATTCTTGGTTCGTGGCCCCAATTAGATCGACTTGCTGTAAGGTTCTGTGCCTTTCGCAAAGGGCTCATTGGGTAGATGGTAGATACTTGGGCCAAACAATGTCAAACATATTCCCATATACGTGTGTCGGCACCGAAGATCTATGCCAAACACCCACATCCTGGACCTCCGAAATTTCCTTAGTAACAGCTTATATGCCTTATACCCGTTGTTTGGGAATGCCCTTTGCAATTTCGGCCCCAAGTATATACATATTCGAACACGGACCCTCACTTGGAGGTTCAGCGCACTTACAAGCCAATTACAAGTCAGGTTTTTGACCCAATTACAGCACAGCCATGTTACGCGACTTACCGGGCATACAATTGGGTCCTGAATACTCATATACCTGGGGCACAATGACCCTGCATCCTTTACCCTATGTGACCCTCAAACTTGGGTTACAGCTAATCTAAACCCTAAACCCTTAACTCAAGGCCCCAAACCTTACACCCGAGACCCTCAACCCTTTTGATGCAGGCCTTATAGCCCCGAGCCGGAGAGAGAGCCCCCGAAACGGGGAGGCAAGGGGCAGAGGCCCAAGAAGGACGGGCAGGGTTTGAGGTTTAGGTGTCAGGTTTTAGTGTTTAGGTTGGGGTAGAGGGGTTATATAGTTATATACATATGAGGTTTAGGGTCTTGGGATTGGGGTGTAGGGATTAGCGTTCAGAGGTTAGAGCTATCAAAACAGGGACCAGAGTGGAGAATCAAATGCAAAGAAGATGGAGAATGAACGGGAAAATGGGCTGGTTTGTGGTGTAGTCCCCCTCAAGTAGATAGAATATGGCTTTGAGCATATTATAGTAAGATCCCCGTATACACCATATTCTATCTACTTAAGGGGGACTGTAGGGCTAGGTAGGGCAAAACCGCGTGCTGACCAGGCAATATCCTTTAGTCCCTTATTTTGCATCACGAGAGCACTACTATTGCGCAATGCGCATTTATACTCCTTAGGGCAAGAAAACCCATTGCTGGTTCGGTGGCCATTTCTCTAGATCAATATCTGTATACTATGCCCAATACCTGATGTTTGCCACTTTCTTCAAACCTTAGGGCACAGATTCTTCTACTTTGGGATAGACTTCTTATGCACAACTCCCTGGCAATTGAGCTTTGCAAGGCAAGTGGAGTGCAGCCTGGTGATCTGAACATATTACTGACATGCCTGAATCTTCGTTCTTTAACTAATTTAGGGGGTTGCCGTCCATGAGGTCAGGGGATACTATCCCATCCCCACCCTAAACCCTAAAAAGTAGTTTCCCTTTTATTTTCAGTATCCCAGTATCACCCTGATATTACCCCAATGGGTATCTTACTGTGGGCAGCTGTGTGTTGGTTAACTGACAACAAGGGGTCGCGTATCAACAGCGGGTTCTTCGGATCCTATTATTGGGGTTATCCTCGGTGTTGCAGGCGTTTCATTGGGACTATTTCGGGCGTTTTCGGCAGACTCCTCGCTCAAGACGTATCACAAAGGAAGTTGTTTTTCCCCGGCCCTGCAGCCTTGCCTGGCCACGACGCTCATTTATATGGTGTTCGTGTGCGTCGGCTGTTATCTTGCTTAATCTCACTCCGATAGCCCAAACCCTAAAGCTGTCATCAGCCTTCCTGTGTGTTTTCGAGATTTATGTGTTTCTTTTGTCATCATCTGCTCGAGCAAGCACTTGCCAGGAGCAGAACTCGGGACAGGGGGGCGGTCAGGGTCCTGGACGCGGCAAACGGAAGCTGGGCCGTATAATACCTAATTCTAAGACCCTTACCTGCACCCCCAAAGTTAGTGGATAACAGCTTTTTGGTGTATTTTTTCAGGGCCTTGGTTTTGCTTTTGTGTTGTAAAATCTATGACCCTGGAAATCAAAATCTGCAAGACCCCAAAGCCTGAAGTGGGAGCCCTAGGAAGCGCGAAGCTTCCCCAGAGAATCCACCCGTGGACGGGTCTGAGATTAAGCTCAAGTTCTCCGAGGCTTTGGGAGGGGGCAAGGGTTTGGGGTTTAGGGGTTTAGGGTCTATGGCTTTCAAGGTGTGAAGGTTTAGGGGGTGTTAGGGCTTGAGGTTCGCCAGGTTTGGGCTGGTGGGGCTTGAGGCTTCTGACTTTCAGGGTTGGAGCTGGCTGCTGAGGGTTAGGGCCAAATATCAATATGTAGCGCCTCAAAGATTGTCGGGTGTGTTCAGACGTTTTTGGGGGTTGGGGTTCTTGGGCGCAGGACTGATGTTGAAGGTTTTCTGCCCTGAAATCATTCCCCCCCCCCAACCCGCTTCTAACACTAATCACAGACGCCCCGAATATAGTCTATAGTAGCATTCTATATTAGGAGGAAAACTTGTGATTAAGGGTTGGGGGGGCTTCATTATTTGGAACCTAAAACCTCAAGCCCTAAGGCTTCGGCCCCTAAGAGTACCTACACGAACTAGCCAAGTACCGCACTTCTGCAAGGAGCCTGTCCCGAATTCACTGCCTGCCGATGAGGTTTAGGATTCGGGGTTTGGGGCACTATTTAAGGGGGGGCGTGTTGCATTTTCCCAGGCAAGAAGGATTGTAGATATGTTGTGAATTTCGGGTTCCAGATCTTCTTCTGCTTGGCGGTTTTAGCAGTTTAAGACTTAGCAGTCGGGATCCGCGAAGAATAATAGATTCTGGAATGATGCGTTCGTCACATTCCAAAACAAGCTCTACTACATGAAATGCCCTGTGGCCGCAATTGCCATTTTCTATGAAGAGATGTTTTCTTCGAGGCAAAGGGGCAGTTGATTACTCTGTGGCTCGTTCTGGGCAACCAGGACCAGGTCCCTACTCCCTTGTATGTACCCTGGGGCTCATATGCAGTTCCTTAGGGGTGCTGTCCTATGTAACTTGACCCTTTCACAAACCCAAGCAGTACCTACATGGGTGGTTGCCAAGATTATGGTCCCTTATTGGATCCCTATTGCAATACAGCAACTAATATTAGGGTACACAAAAAGGGACCATAATTTTGACAAGCACCTACATGGCAGCCTCTGAAACCATGAGCTGGGTTCAACTCTGCCATAAGCCTCGTTTCCTTTTTTGTTGCTACCTTCAGGTGCTGCCCAGATTGGTGAAAGCAGCTCAAGAGCAAGAAGGAAGCCGCTTCCTGCAGTGGAAGCTGAGTGGGAATGCTAGCCACGCAGCCGAAATACAGGGATGGCTCAAGATCGGGGTGTTGTCTTGAGAATCTTACCGTAAGGGCTAGGCACTTTAGAGGGCACGCCCTAATTTGAAAGAATAACAGATGTAAAGAGGGAAGCGTTTCGCGGGGGAGGGTTCGCAGGTGTTCTCGAAAGCTCATGCAAATCATCTTGGCACATAGGAGGAGCACTTGGGATGACGTGGAGAAGCAAACTTCCATGTCACAATGGTCCATTTTCTTGTCCATGCGTTTCTATAACCCCACTATGCTATAGTAGTTTCAATTTCTTTTGCATTATTCCTTACAACACCCCAGTATGCCATAGTTGTTTCAATGTTCTTGTCCATTATCCCTATATATCCCGAATATAACCCCAATATAACCCTAATTAGTAGTGTCCATTTCATTTTCCATTGTCTCGGACCAGCATATGCCTCAAAAAGTTCTTCCGTGAGAATCCTCGGGTGGCCTTTGCCCCCCAAACTTTAATGGGTGGCTTCCAGAAAAAAAATGTGGGGTACCTTATTGGGGGTCCCTATAACAAGGACTATAGTATATTAGGGTCTATATTGGGGTCCCCCTATTTCGGGAAACTACCAAATTTCTACCGCCGGAACCTTTGCCGCCTGGCTGCGCATTCTCCGCCCCCGTACACCCTGGACCCTAAGGTCTCCACTTCAACGGCATAACCTTCAGCACTTGTTTAATTTCAGCGTGGAAAGCATACATACTATGACCATAGCATTCGAGACTTGTGCTATCATGGAATGCGCTATAACCGAGATGGTGAGAAAATATGCCTTGGGTTCTACAGTGATGAAGGGCCTGGATATTTGGGAGACGGGGTTGCGCGTAGTGAGATGTATAGGGCATAGCAAGTAGCATAGTGTATATCGTGTATGCTGTATAATATCATGCATTGTGTAAGTGCACAGTGACTATTGTATTGTATTGTATTGTATTGTATAGTGATCAGTTTATCTAGAGCATAGTGCGCAGGCTTAATGTGTATGTATCATACAGGTTACAGTATAGCAAAGACAGGGAAGAGCTATCTGAGGATTACGGGAGGGCAACGTCCGAAATTCTACCCTATATAAGACCTAAACCTGTGCCTCAAGCCCTTCACCTGTTAAGTTCTGTAACCTTAAATCTTTTACACCCCAATTCTAAATCCAATTTGCTAATATTATTACCCGTACCATTGTTTTGGGTTTTTTCTACGACTTTTTGGCTGATCTTACTTGTTTTCTTACCCCTCTCTCCTCCTACTACTGCTGCTGCTGCTGCTGCTAGTACCGCTTTTACGCACTACTACTTGTTTTACCACCAACTTACCACCACTACTGTTGATACTAAAAATCCGGCATGGCCTTAGTATACTATAGTACCATTATTCCCAAGGTATAAGATACCTAGGGTCATGTAGGATTCCTATCCCTAAACCCTAAACCCTAAAACCCTAAACCCTAAACCCTAAACCGTACCCTTCCTTTTCTGCAGGCGAAGAGGAGCTGACCCAGATCTTTGACAAGGCGATTCCTGCAGTGGTAGACCTCGCCAATGACGCGTTTGGGAGCCTTGGAAATGGTTCATGGCTTAGGGTTTGCTTTGGTACCAATTTCTACAAAATCAAGGGTATTTGGACGCTGAAGCTCTATTTGGGTCCCAATTACTACAAAATTAATGGTATTTGTGCCCTAAAACCCTATTATTTGGGTCCTTGGACCCTTAGGGCAAGTGATAGTAAGAAACCAAGAGCCCTAGGCTGCATGGCGTGAAGAGGATCGAAGTGAGCGAGTCCTACTATGCTGCCC
>CAJNIZ010000974.1:18655-30401 GCA_905231905.1 Symbiodinium pilosum
TAGTGAATGAAGTGAACAGAGTGAACGAAATGAGGGGAGCGAAAGGAAGGAAGCGAGCCCCCTGAAATACAGGATCTAGCAGCAGTAGTAATCCTTAGAGACTTGAAGATATAAGCCAATGGTAACCTTTGGTAGCAAAAATCATCCGGGAAATCGAAATATTATAGAAATCTTGGAATCTTTGTCTTTAAGGAACCTCTTTAATGCTGTAATAGAACTCTGATGGTAAAATTCTATCCTTACAAAAATCAAGCGTCGTGAGGGGGGGGTGAGTTCATAAGCTTGTGAATTAATTCATTACGCTCTCTTCTTTCTCTTCATTCATTTGTTCACTTCACTTATTTCTCTCATTTCGTTGTTTAATGGAAGGAATGAAATGAGCGAATTGAAAAACAGTAGTGACAGACATAAAGTGAGCCACAGAAAGCTAGAAGAATTTTGTGGCCATCTAACAAATTTTGCAACCCATACCTGTCGAATGGCAGATGATCGCGAGGGGCATAAACGCGCCCACCGTTGCGGGTGAGCTGCGCAAGCCTTGAGTTTGATTATTGGGGTGTAGCGGGTTGTAGGGGTGTATTTTTTTTTGGAACCTCTTAAGAGACTGGCCTCTCGGCCCCTTGTAACGTGATTCTTGTGGCTGAGCCCTGTCACTGGACCACCCTTTTGCGGAAACGTTGGCCCTGTCATGTCGAATGAGCCGATGAATAAGAAATCGATGGTTCAGCAGTGGTTCCCCCAAAAAAAGCAGTGGTTCCCCAACCATCCCCACTACACCACCCCCCCCCAGGTTTAGTTCTCCCAAAATACTAGGGGGCGGTGGTAGGGAACTCATGAGCTTTGGACCTGACCTGAACTTTCCTCTGCTATCAAAACCTTGGAATCTCAAGGCAGCCCGGCCAGGTACAACAGCCACATTAATGTACGTAGACCCCTGATTAACAACCCCCTCCCTTTAATATAATTGGGATCCCAATATTTAGGTCCTTAAAAGGAGGGGGTTTATTAGTTATGGGTCTACATTACGGACAACAAACTAGCTTTTCAACGCTTTACCTACGAATAAAGCTGCAGGACACAACTTTGCACAAACCAGTGCGCGCAGCGGAGGGTTCTCCACGAATCGGGAATCAACCTTAGTAAAGGGTTTGGGCTGTTCAGGGTTTTAACGTTTAGGGTTTAAGGTTTAGGGCCGGCCGGGGTTTGTGGACAAGGGCCTTGCAAAAAGGTCTTGCTTGTGAATGCTGCTCACTAAAGGGAAGGGTGCTCGGAAGTGGCTATACTAGATGGGACCCTGGCGCCGCTAACGAGTTATATATAGGTTAACAATACTATTGCGTACGAAGGATTTACTAACAGGATATTGTGCCCTACGTAACTCCAGCGTCCGTCAAAGTGACAGAGCCCAAGCCCTGAACCAGAAACCCCGAGCCCTAAACCCTGGACACTGTAAAGCCCTAAGCCCTGAAACCTGGATCCCGTAAGCCCCAAACCCTAAACACTACGCCTGAAACCCTAAAATGCTAAGGCTTCCAGAGATGAAGGTCGGTGGTGGGCTGGCCTAGGGGCTTACCCCTCAGAGTCCAAGTACGCGTACCCATATAATCGGGTTTTAGGCCCCAATTACTTTAATCTGAATAGAAGTTAGGACCTGAAGCCCTGTGTTTGGGTACTTCCAAACTTTGAATTCTACAATCTGAATGGTATTTGGCGCCCAAACCCCTTGATATTTGGACACTTGAACCCTCTAGGTTAGTCTTACTTGTAGCTTTCCGATGCCCTCTGGAGAGGGCATAGGCACATACTGGGCCTCCCACATTTTGCCAATAGCAGGGTCCCTAATTGCGTCCTACACATGAACCTAAATAGCACAGCGCCCGTTCATTAAGGAATATACCTTACAGAATGACAAGGATCTTCATATGATGTAGGGCATATTCCTTCCTAATGGGTATTGGGCATTCTGGGATCGTGCGGGATCCTTTCCATCAGGTTGCGAGTCCCATCGCCAACCGCTGGAAGACGCGGTTTAGGGTTCCGAGTTCAGGGTTGAAAGAGAAAAATCTGCCAAGAAACCTGCATATCTAAACCCTAAAACTTAGGAATGTTGCGGTGCTTCCATTCCACGCCATTTCAGGAATTTGGTGGTGGTGCTGCCTCCCGATCCGCCCCTAAACCCTAGACCCTGCAGCCCCAAAACCCTAAACCCTAAAACCTTAAAAACCCCAAAACCCTAAACCATAAAAACCTTAGGAATTTTGTGGTACAGAAGCTCTTCGAGGCTGGCAACGATGATCAGCATCTGGACTTCTATTACGGCATTGTGATGAAGTCACAGAGGGTCCAAGTACCCAACAATTAGGCCCCTTTAAAGGGGACATATAGGGGTACATAGGGGTATATAGGGTTTAGGGCTTAGGGTCCAAGTACCCAATAATCAGGTTCTTGGGTTTTGGTTAAGAGTAATTGTGATACAGGTTTTGGGTAAGTATATGATTATTAGGTGCGTGGACCCTTAGGGTATCACATATCTGAGGACGAGCCCCCCCTACCCTGTAATAGTGATTGTAAATAAGGGATAGTAAGAATTATTTTAAGGTCCTATGATGTTCCTATTATACCACTTATGTCGGGGCGGGGGGGAGGGGGTGTCCTCCTATCATATCTCCATGCCATGGTAAGTTGAATCAAGTTGTTTAACTCCTTATATTACCTAGTTCCACGTCATGTTCCATGTTCTTTTCCATTTGAGCTTCCGTTATGAAAACCGATCACCATGATGGTAGCTGAGTCTCAGCTCCTTACTCAAATGATCCTAAGTATGTATATAGGGGATACTAACCACAACCATACGACTCATTCCTAGTATAGAAACCCTACTTTGTACTACATAAATACTTAGGTTCCTTGATCCCAAAACCTCAAACCCCAACCCCCCAACCCTAAACCCAAAACCCCTAAACCCCTAAACCCTAAACCCTACACCTAAATCCTTTGGTTAAACCGCAGCACAGGCATAGTCGGCTGGTTGACAAGGTCAAGGGCCACGCCGCATGGCTTTTCTTGGAACGACATCACCCAAATAGTCTTTAATCTCCTTCCCCTAATATAGGGTTTAAGGTTTAGGGTTTACGGCTTAGGCTTTGGGGTTTAGGCTTTAGAGTTTAAGGTTTAGGGTTTAAGGTTTAGGGTAGACGGTGTGCGCATCCAAGCAGTGGAGGTGTTGGGGATGTCCTTCTGGTGCAGCCAGCACGAAGCAACCCTGGATTCGTCCAGTTCATAAGGTCCCCTTATTATGAGCTCACGCGCAGTAGCGAGGTGGAATATGCACAGGAACGCCCGCCTTGATGGCATGCCTATGGAGGGTTCAGCCTAGTTATGGCTCATCTGCATGGGCCTCATCGTTTCAGCCAGGAATTCTGCTTTTCAGCAAGCACCCTAGCACCTGGGAAAGGGGCTTCAGCCAGCTAGGGCGAAAAGTGTCAAGTCATTGTTTCAGTCAGACCTTTGGATCTTAAGGCCATGCTACTCGATATTCTACGGGCATATGTAATTCCTCTTGGGGTTGTATACTCTACTGCCTTAGTAAAAGGTCATAACAGACCCAAACTACACAGAAGCCGCTGGGTAGTCATGGGGCACTGGTAATGCGAGAGAACCTGCCGTAAGCTCAATTGCTTTGCTGTGGAATGAATCCGGGCTTGCCACGTGCACCCGCTTGGCTACCTGGACAGGGGGGCCAGTGATGTTTCAGCGATAATGTTGATGCATGTGCACCCTAAATCCTAAACCCTGAGATACCACCGTAAAATCCCTAAACCCTGAACCCTAAAACACTTCCCTTCTGAAACCTACCTAGACCAGATGCGGGCCTAGCAGCGTCCCTTACTGTTAGGTCCTGGACCTTTCCAAAGACAAATTCGGCTGCAGAGTAGTCCAAAAGATGCTGGAGCGTTTGCCACAGAGTTTGAAGTGGCTTGGGTGCAAGAGACATGTAAGTTTAGAGTGTAGGGTTTACGGTTCAGGGTTTAGGGTTTAGGGTCTCCAAAAATGGATTCCTCCATATGTGCCCTAAATATTCCCCCCCCCCATTGAAAGGACCTCCCAAGAGGGAGTTTCAATTTTTTGGAAAGCTCAAATGTGTTTCTTCTTGGCGTCAGGTCTGTTTTCGTGGTTTTACATAAACAACAAGCCAAAAACCCTAAACCGAAGTGTTGATTTTGACTCCAGGTTGAAAGTCTGTAAGGCTCGGTATGGATATTCCAGAACCCTAAAACCTCCCCATCGTCTCTATAGTCCCCCTTAAGTAGATAAAATGTTGGGTATATGGGGATCTTAGTATAATATTCCCAAAGCCATATTCTATCTGCTTGAGGGGGACTATACACCTTTTTTCAGATGATTCCAGTGACAGCGACTTGACAAACAAGATAGTTCCTACGCAATCATTGCAAAATCCCACCACCGTCTATATAGAGCCGCTGTGCATTTCTTCGTAAATCCGGCTCCATCTTGACTTGTCCAAAGCCCTATAGGCTTAGGGTTTAGGGTCTAGACCCTAAACCCCAAACCCCTTGATCCCTTCCTCTAGTAATTACTGTTTTCGCCCCCCCGTCATCAAATCTGCACTCGGCTGTTGAATGGAGGATCAGCGAGACTTAGTAAGTAGGTGACTCATCGGCGGAACTGTGGTACTGTATGGATTAGAGGGGTTATAAGTATATTTGCTAAGTCCCCCCGACCCTGAACCCTAAATCCTAAATGAAACCCAGTACTTTCCATGTTCTTTCCCATTCCTTACTATCTCTCCTATGTAACCCCCCCATATTATCCATCCAAATCATAGCCTCGAGGTTGGACGTTGCATCAGAGATGACTGACGATGTTATCGACCTTATCGAAGACATGAACGGTAACCATGTCATCCAAAAGGTGGTAGAGAACCTCCGCCCAGAGGTGTGGTTGCGGGCTTGACCCTGAGGTTTTCACTATCAGGGTTGGGGCCTGTGAGGGCAAACGGGCTTTCGCCACTTCCATGGCACCAGGCTAGGGTTATGAGATGTTCAAAGATCGAGCTTTAGCCCAAGCCCCCTTAAGAAGAGGAACACTTGTATAGGCCTGTGTAGAGCAGATTCCTGAAATGGGGCATACGGCTGTCAAGTCTTAACAGCTTTGGTCAAGAAGAATGCGAGCGAATCTCGATGACTCCCTGTTGTGGGCACACAAAGATAACCCCATGTTCAACGCACGGCTGCGTTTCAGCCACAGATGTCTACACGCACAAACATCACGCTTTGGTGGCCTTGCGGCCCGGGTTGTAGTTTAAAGTCTTGATTTAGAGGAGAGCTCTAAGCAGAAGACTCAAGTTCGAGACACTCATACTGAGGCGATGTAAGGTTATATTATATAGGGTATGCAGGGATACTATAGGGTTTAGGGTTTGTAGGGGTTATCTAGGGCTAATGGAAAACTGGAAACGATTACATTACTCAACATTCGCTCTGCTGTTGTCCTGTCCCTCGCCGCATACCCATGCAGGTTGGCTTCGTCATCCAAGCCGTGTCCAATAGTGACACAGCGGAAAAGATGGCGTCACATATCTACGGCTGCCGGATCATCCAGAGGCTCGTGGAGAAACTTGCCCATCAAAGAAGTCGTTGTTGCTGTTTTGCTGTCTGGGATTGAAATACGAAGATTTAGTGACTACTTAAACCCACAATGTCTTAAAATCATGTCGCAGAACCCCAAGAAGAAGCAAAAGGGCATTTTTTAAAGATTTTGGGAGTCCAGGTCCAGGTTGGCGGTTTTCTCATTCACATTCTTGTTTGGGTGGTTTCTTCCGGGCTAAACTGATAACAGTTCTAGCTGATCTTAAGGAACTGTGACCTGGAAGACCTGACGGGAATCATCGACCCCATCGTCCGCGCAGCCTCGAAGTTGTCCAAGGACAAGCATGCAAACTATGTGGTCCAGTGCATTCTGGAGAAAGGGCGCAACGAAGACAAGAGACCTGACGCGTAAATCAATGTATTCTCAAGGTTTATGGGTCCTTCTTTGTAGTGATGATGATCAAGAATGAGGACAACGTTGTGAAAGGTTCATAACCTGCCCGATGTGAGTTGCTAGTATTCTGGATTTGCAGCTTACGGTTTAGGAGCTAAGGAAGAGCATTGTGCAAACAATCAGCAAGAATGTGCTCGACTTCTCCAAGAACAAGGCGAGTTGTCAGTTTGATTTGGATATGAACTCTCTCCTGGCAACATGTCCTTTGGGTTTAGGGTTTAGAGAGCACTATAGTCTGCCCAAGATTGCAACTTCGTGCTCCTATTCCTTCCGTCGCCGTGCACTCAGATTTTCACCATGAAGCAAACACCCATGCCTGGTCGCCATAGCAGAATTATGTTGTTGGCTACAGTAGTTTTAGCAGAGGCTATACACCTTTGAAGGGTAATACAACAATGTGCGCCCCATCGCACAGTTCACGAACCCTAAACCCTAAACCTTGAGCCCTGTGTGGGTATACGCGGCCAGACTTAAATCTTAACTGAGAGCTGTGCAGAGGAGAATAGCACATCCCTGCAGGAGCAGGAGGGAAAGTCACAAACCAAGAAGAGCAGCTTAACGCGGTGGATCCTTCAACCTATACCTGCCGCCCCTTTGCCGAGGTTGAGCTATGACCTCCAGACCCTAAATCCAAACTTCCACAAACACACAAGCAAGTCAAGATGACAACCCCAAAGAGATCCCTACCAGAAAGAGTTCAGCCTTTCAGTGGAGGCTCATTTTGGGTGAAAGGGTAAGCCCTACACAATCCATAAAGAAAGCGATGCCATATACATCCCCGTAATAAGCTCGTATGTGTCAGTTTCCCAAAATAAATGGAGGGACCCCCAAAAAGACCCCAAAGCACTATAATCCTCAATATGTGGACCCCCAACAAGACACCCCAAAAGTTAAGAAACACCCATGTACCCTGAAGAGACTGTAAGTTCGAGGGAAGGTATTCCCTAAATCCTTCTGCTACGCAGGTTTTCGGCAACCCCCAGCACCCCTAAACCCTTAGCCCCACTGCTTTGTAGGTTTCAAGCAACCCTAAACCCCTGACCTTAAATTTAACCACCCTAAACCCTAAACTCTAAACCCTAAGCCCTAAGCCTAACTGCTTTGCAGGTTTCAAGCAACGTGGTGGAGAAGTGCCTCGAGGTAACCTCCACCGGGCAAAATGCGGACATCCTGGAGGAGGAACTCCACCCGGCCTCTTCAAAGTGAGCTATACAATAATTTAAAAGGGTTTAGGGATTTAGGGTTTAAGGTTAAAAGGGCTTATCTATGGGGAGTATTATAGGGGTTATGAAGGGGGATACTAGGACTATAGCTCAAGCTATAATATAGTCTAAACTCCGTAAGGGGGGGGTTGTATAGGGAGCGGTTTAGGGGTTATTAAGGGGGATACTAGGAGGATAGACCATAGCTCAAGCGGGGTCAAAAGGGTTTACGAACTCAAGGTGCTTACTGGGGTTAGTAGGGAATAAGGGAAGATATTATATAGGGATGATGTAAGGGTTCTATTCCAGCCTTATTCCCTGCGAACCACCAGTAAGGGTGTAGAGCTTAGGATGGCGGGCGCAGGCCATAAAACTTACATCGAGAATCCGCATGTATATACATATATACTGTACATAGGGATTCCAGATAAGGAGTCACTACGGCTCATACTTGAGATCTTAACCTGACATCCTAAGCCCTAATCATAGAGCCCTGTAAACAAGAGTTCTTCAAGTGAACCCTACATGAACCTGCACTAAAAAGCCTAAGCGCAAATACTTCCATTCAAGCACCAAACCTCCACTTAAGCCCTCCCTAGTAGGCCCTGGTATAACCCTAGTACAACCCTATTATAACCTTGATACGGTTTAGGGTTTAGGGTTTTGCCCCAATATAATCCCATTATTTGGAATAAAAAAGGATTCAGACTACAAAGTCAGCCCGCAGGAAAGGGCCGAACTGTTCTCCGCCGTCCTGGGATCTGCTGGGGACCAGAGGGCACCTATAAACCAGCTCATGACGGATAAGCTCCTCGGTCCCTAAGGGTCCAAGTACCTAATAATCATGTACTTACCCAAAACCTGTATCATAATTACTATTACCCAAAACCCAAGCACCTCATTATTGGGTACTTGGACCCTCTGGGGGTTGGGTTTTAGGATTTAGGGCTCAGCTGCTTGAGGGAGGGTCCAGAGTTTAAGGCTAGGGGCTACAGGGGCTGACGTTTTATGGTTGTGAGTGGGAGGTTTACGGTTTCGAGGCTTTGGATTCTGAGCCCATACTGTTTGTTGTTATCATTCTGGCTTCTGGTACCCTAAACTTTCAACCCTTGCCTCTCGAATTGCGCACTGGTCGTGTGTCCCCAGACAAAAAGGGGTTGGGGTGAATATGTGAAGACGCGGTTTAGGGTTTAGGGTTCGGGGCTTAGGGTTTAGGGTATAGGATTGCAAGAAGGAAATGCGGAATTGTCATTGCGTTCTGTGGGTGACCTTCCGAAACTAACACATTCCAGAGTCCACCCTAGAAACATTTCCCTGAACTACAAAACATCTAATCCCCTAACCCCTACATCCCCTAAACAAATTTCTGGTCAGAAAGGAATGAAGGAAGCGATCCTAAAAGTTGTCTTTACCTAGCCCCTAGTAATACGGTAGTTTCCATTTTCTTTTCCGTTCCTTGGTTTTCTACCCTAAATTCTAAAGCCCAAACAGGCTAGTCATTTCCAGTTTCTCTTGCAGTCCTTCATTTCCAATCCTAAATTGTCGTTTTCATTTTCATGTTTCATTTCTCATTCCCTACTCGCCGGGGGGCGGAGGGAAGTAAACCCAGCTAGTTCCCATTCAGGTTCGGCAACTACACAGCGCAGCGCATCATCCAATATAGCCGCGGTGAGGCAGGGGGCTTGTCAAAACTGGGATGCTTGCCCTGAGGGTCCAAGTACCTAATCATCATATACTTTCCCAAAACCTGTATCCTAATTACTATTACCTAAAACCCAAGTACCTGATAATTGGGTACGTGGACTCTCTGGGTTATGGAAGGGTGGTGGGGTTCAATGTTTAGGACTTAGGGTTGAGGTTACAGATTGCGGGGTATGTCCGGATGGCTAGAGGGGTTCCGCAAACCTTAAAGCTTATTTCCTGAACCCGACAACCGACAAACCCTAAACCTTGTAGACCTTACACCCTAAATCCGATAGATTAGCAGCCCTAACCCTTACAACTTGGGATTCAGGGCCTGTACTCCCAAAACCCTAGACCCTAACCCTAAATCCTAGACGCCTCGGCTGCCCACTACGATGGTGGGCGGCGCCTATGCCCCTAGCTGGTCCCGCCTCAGCACAGCCACAGAGGCTGTAGCACCCACGATGGGCCCGGTACCAAAAACAACTTCTCCTTGCGACCAGTACTGATTGCTTTAAAAGTAATTACCCTTAACCCCATCCCCTTGTTTCTGAGCGTCGCTTGCTGCTTTTTTCCAGTGCCATGTTGGGTGGGGTCCTAGACCCCCAGGCCCTCCTGCACGAGCGAATTTCGCTTTTAGGGCCTCTCCCACTGGCCTCCCAAAATCCTAGTACCTTTCCAGGGACCTCCTTTCAGGGCCCACAAGTAGTTGTAACGAACCTTTGCAGGGGGCAGGGGCCTTTCAGGGCCCACAAACAAGTAATTGTAACGAGCCTTTGCAGGGGGCCAGAAGGGGCCTCCGCCTCCCAAAGAGGGGCCTTGAAGCCTGCCAAGAATTTTTCCCAGAATTCAGCAGCCATTTCACAAACAACAACATACGATAAAGATGACTTTGTTGTTGACCAAGATGGACCTAACAACAGAGTTTAGGTCCTAAACTGGGAAAGGAGGTGGTTTGGGTGGCTTGGCCGCCTCAGACGGCGTGGGGTGGGTGATTGTGTTGGATGGCCAGCCACAGTCAGGCCATGGCAGCACTTCGCATACAGCCATGCGCTTGAAGGACCATTGACACCTAATCATCACTGCTTGCACGGTAACTCACAACAAGCCCTAAATCCTAAACCCCAAATCCTAAACCCTAAATCCTAAACCCTAAACCCTACGTCCTAAACCCTAAGTCCTAAACCCTAAACCTTAAATCCTCAACCCTAAACCCTTAAATGGGAGCCTCCCAGGACTGGCAGGAGCTACGGAGGCGGATCGAGGTTCTTGAGCCTAGGCTTTGAGGGTTTAAGGAGTTTGGGTTTAGGATTTGAGGGATCAGGATTTAGGGTTTAGGATTTAGGGTTTAGGGCTTGGGATTTATGGTTAGGGTTTACGAATTTAGGGTGCAGTGCTTTGGGATTTAGGATTTCAGGCTGGGGATTCAAGGTTTATGGACTTAAGGGTTTGGGGGCTTTACGTCACGACTTGATGGTAGTTGCAAGTAGGGGCATCCAAAGTAATACATGAGTGTAGCCAGCCTCCCTTTGCATTTAACCTGCAAGCACCCGTGAACATCCCAGCATGCCAGCTGGATTTAAGGAGAGAGGGCTTAGCGGGATCGAGTCCGGAGACCCATAATTAAGCAAGATGCCCTAATGGCCCTAATTAGTCTAGGTTTTAGGGTTTAGGGGCTTAATTCATCTTAAGATCCTGTATGCGATTTTGGGTATTCTCCTCCATGCAAAAGGGCTGGGCTCTCTGTAAATCTTGAAGGCTGTCTTGCTTGAGGACACTTTGGCGAGCTTGGTGAAAACATTTCCTGAAGCAGTTTGAAAGCTGCTTACTGCTGAATTTTTCTCGACAAAGAAGCCTATGCCCAGCAGCTTTCCTGGAACAACTGCTCTGCAACTGAACTCCTAAACTCCTAAAATGCGGGGATTAATTATTATAATATGGGGGACTATATAGGGTTGAGGGTTTAGAGTCTAATCTCTTCAAAGGGGTTATATAGGGTTTAGGGCTCCTTCAGTGACTTGGATCTGCCTAAGGAGAAGGACCTCAAGGCTTCACCCACAGGTGGCCCAGCTGTGGTTTAGGGGATAGGGTTTAGGATTTAGGGTTTAGGATTTAGGGTTTAGGGTTTAGGATTTAGGGTTTAGGATTTAGGGCTTAGGGTTTGGGATTTGCTGTGGTTTGGCATCGGAGCTTTCTACATCGGCAGATGTGATTATGTGAATAAGAAGATCAGTTGACCAAATCCATTTGCTCGAAATTACGCCCACAGGGCAGAGTCAGACATACGTGATGGAGTTATCACATTTATAGTCCCCTGAAATAGATAGAATATGGCTTTGAGTATATTATACTCAGATCCCTATGTACCCCATATTCTATCTGCTTAAGGGAGACTATACCCCGGTCCTAATCTCGTTGCTCTGTTCAGAGGGCGAGGTTGCGACGGTAGAGACTTGCAAGGCAAACACATCCTCACGGCCCTGGAGAAGAAGAAAAAGGCCGAAGGGGAAGACTGATCGCTGCAAGATATTTCTGAGCAAAAAGCGTGCGTGGTTTAGGGTTTAGGGGCTGTGAACCTGGCACAGCATGGCGGAAGGGAATCTGTTCATCTTACCTCTGGCTAGTAGGGAATGAAGGAATGGAAAAGACGATGGAAACAACTATATTGCTTAGGTCAATCCCCCCTATAGTAATGGCTCCTTAATATGGAGTTAATAGGACCTTAATATACCTACAATAGTACCTTGTGGTACCCATTACTGGGTGGGGGATTGACCCAAACTATTGCCACGCCTACA